>JANUSC010000455.1:0-143538 GCA_025200525.1 Camellia lanceoleosa
ACCCAGCCTCATAGGCTTCTACCCCCAAAATGGAAGAAGGCGACAACTGCTTTGGAAAAATTCATCTACCCAAGCACAATCTCTCTTTAATGAAAAATTATTTTTCGTCAGTAACTTTTTATGTGCTTTGAATCCTTTATAGCTAGTTATTTGAAAATGTTTTTATATGTATTAGGGAATATAGTAATATAGTGAGTCTTATCCTACCAAACTTTTTATGTGATTATTTGGTATCCCTACTGCCCATATAAAGACTTTTCATTCATTAGTTTATTTTTTTTTCTCCTTTTCTTCTGGGTAAGAAAGAGTCAAAGTTATGGTTAACAAATTATGCTTACATAAATTTACCGTAGTTTTAATTTCAAATTTAAAAAAAAAAATTACTTTAACATTTTATTTAGCTAAATTACCTTGGCACCCTTACACTTTACATAAAATCTCAACTTTTAGTCATTACAGCATCCAATTATTGAGCCTTAACCCTCACACTTTTGAGTCAGAAGTGTCACGTTGGCACATACTGATTAGCTGGGTGAAGCTAATGAAGTTAAGCCCTAGGATGGTTAAAGTGTCACAATTTTGATGTGTAGGAGCCCCAAGGTAAGAGATTTTGTGTGTAAGTCTTGAGGTGCATGGTATAATTGCACCATATTCTCTACCCTCTCTCTCTCTCTCTCTCTCTCTCTTACTAATAAAAATTAAAAAACTATTTTTAATCTTTTTCATTTATTTTCATAATATATAATTTTAATATAAAAATTTAATTTTATAAAATTAAAATATCGTGTGAAAATATACCTTTTAAAATGAGACTAAAATTAAATATATTTAATAAAAATTAAAATAAATAAAAGTAATTACTATATTTAGTTATGTTTTGAAATTATTATTTTTAAAATATAAAAAATTAATTTGATGAAATAAACACACAAAAATCATATATTTTGAAATTCTCAAAAAGCAGATCTTCATTCAAAAAAATCTATATGAAAATAAATTTTTTAAAGGAAATAAAAAAGCACACACAAATCCAATACGTGCATAGGTGCAAATCAACTTCTGAGAGGAGTTTTGGAAAAGATGGTTAAAATTTAGTTTTTTTGACTTTTTGAACGATGTTTAAAATTAGCTGCCTTATACTTGCAATTGGATTTGTGTTTTTGACTTCTTTAAAAATTGTTTTAATTTCAAAAATTTTGATGTTCAAAAATAATTTCAAGACATTTATTCAATTTCAAAAGAACATATTTAATCTCAAATTAAAACAATGATAAGAGGTGCTATATAAAAAAGATTAAAGTAATTATGTTTTACTGATAGAAGAATGAAGAAGAAGAAGAAAGAGAACATCAACGGGATATCCTGTCACCTCACACTTTATAAGCATGAATCTCATTTTTAGTCCCCTCTGCATCAAAATTGTGATCACCCAACCCTAAAGGGTAACTTACATTTTACCTCGCATGTGCAGAAGGGCCAATGCTGACACTTGATCCAAAAGTGCAAGGGGGTTAAGTGTCACGAACAATGTGAGAACAAGAGTGAACCCCACAGTAATAAAATCTTTGATAGATACAAAGTGTAATTACCCCAGCTAACAAAAACATCTATCATAAATAGGGAGGAAATGAACAATACAACAAAGCTCCATAATTGGTATTAAAAAAAAAAAAAAAAAAAAAAAAATATAGGATTTTGAACTGAAGAAATTCATTCAATTCAATCTATAAAATAAAAAACACAACCTTCATTATTCATTTATAAGCCAGATTTTCAATGTTTTTATAAGAATGAATTTAAATTCTACCAGGTAGAAATTCTAGTAAAACAATGATCATGTAAAAAAATATGTTTTTGCCATCTCTACTCAACCACCTCTCCTTTGAAATAAGAAATTTAGAAAAGAGAGAAAAATGTGAGAAAAATGTCAATAGAAAGTACACTAATTTTTTTCTGCATTTCCCTTTCCTTCTCAAGAATTCCTATCTCTAAATCAATGATTCAAACACTGATTGTTGGATACTTGAATTTGAGTAGAAATACTCTAACCAAACCAAACCAAGTCAAATCAAGCTTTAAATCCCATCAAATTGGGTATTTGAGTAAAAAATATGTGGAGGAAGAAAAAAAGAGAGGAGGGGGGTTGTGAGGAAATGTGAGAAAAAAAAAAATATTTCATTCACATTTTTTTCCTTTTCAATTCTAGAAATTCTGACCCAAATTAATGATCAAAAACATAGCCAAAACTTTTAATATAGTAGTAATAATTAAAGCATCATATATATACATATTTATCTTAATCTCAAATTTCTTCATTTCAAATTCTTCTATTCAAATACAACCCTAATGTTTTTTAAATAATTTTGTTCTACAGGTTCACGAAAGTGGGTGTTTGGGAAGTGGATTTTTGTGGTTTTTAGTTGGTTAGGCAATTATTATTGGGAGAATTTTTTTTTTAAATTTGTTTGGAAGATGGTTGAGTTTTTTTATTGTGGTTAGAGGTGATGTTTGTGAGAGAAAAAATGAAATGATTATAGGGTTTGATATGATATTTTGTTTGGATTTATTTTTTTTGGTTTTGTAAGCAATTTGTCTTTTAATGAAAAAAAAAAAGAAAAAAAGAAATTTGTTCCCCAAACCCCGCCAAAAATTATAACGAACTTCAACCTAATTTTTTGGTGAATGAAAATACAACACATGAAAATGGCCATTTGTTCCTGGATACTACTAATTTCAGTTTTAAGTTTCATGTTCTTATTTTTTTACATCAAACAAATTCAATCCAATATATTATAAATATTGATACAACAAATGCATTTATATGTAGAAAATCAAGGAAAAACACATTTATATATAGCCAAAAGGTTCCACTGAAAATAAAATATATAAGGGGTGCTCTTAAATCGAAAAGAAAATCTCCATGCCTTGTTGTCAAGAGCGGCTGAATGTAGGCGTCATAATTACTCTCTACAGCAGAAGGGGCAGAGACAACCGAGCTTTGAGTATTTTCACGAGAAGACCAAATCACTCCAATTGTGGTAGTTCAAGTGCATTCATGGCTTTTGCAGAATGCTGTAAAACTTTGGCAGTCAAATAGACCCAAATATTTTAGTTTAGGAAACTCAATTTTTATCTGCTACCACTGCTGCTATCTCATGTTTACTCCTCCTTCATTTGAAACACAATCACTTCCATCATATGACAGATCGTCTATCCCAACGTATTCTCCAGATGCATGAGATTCCTAGCAATGGAAAGTAGAGAACACATTTTTCCACATTTAGCACATTTCAAAAATATATAGATTTCAAGTTGCCAAACCATTTAAATTGGAGTAGGACCCATCAACAACAATGTTACTTCGGGCAAAAAATCTAGTAGTTGGCCAAGACAAATAATCTCTTTGAATTTTAGTGTCAACTCCATCTGCAAATAATTCCTCTAACACAGGGAACGGAAATGCAATCTGCAAAACCTTGTCATCTGAATTGTCCATTGTTGATGAGGTATTCCAAATCATCACATTTTTTGTGAGTGTCAACTCCATCAAGTGCTCAAAACTATATTCGTCTAAATCACTCAGAAAATTCTTCCAAACCCTTAACTGAATCCTAACTCCAGAATTTTAGTGCTCTGGTATAGCATCTTGAGGCTACTACCATCCTAAGATCAGTCACATCCATTGACTGGAGCTCCAACCTATTCGGTTACTGATAATTAGGTTCGGTCACGTAATTGTAACCAGATGATGGGTAAACTGTTATATTGGAAACTTTTCACCTTGTTAATGACCCAATCTCTTGGCAAGATAAATAATACTACAATATCCAAACCACCAAATGGGACAAGGATGCCACCTCAACAATGATTGCATTAGTCATTTCTGTTCTTTTCTTGTATTCCACATCCATTGTTTTGAAAGCTATTCCCAACATACAACTCTTCTAGCATTGATAAAGCTTGACCAAAACCCTGGGTAAATCCTTTCCACTGTACAATTCAACAAATCAAGTACCTTCACGCGATCAAGGTGACCTATTATTTCTTTTGGCAATTCCTTCGATCTGAGAGGCCAAGCAAAACTCAACATTTCTAGATGCTCTAAGGCTCCGTTACAGAGACATCATCATCAACCAGTAAGTCAGCAACGAGAAAGTGACAAAAGGTTCGGAGGTTGGTCAAGCATCGAAGTGATGTCGGCAGTGATCCATACACAATAGATAAACTCGCACTCTGAGCTGTTTCATCCCTCAGCAAGAAACAATCTGGGATCTTTTTATTACTTGGACTTCCTCGATCCGATTGTCAAGATCAGCATTGCAAAAATCTAACTTCAAAAGCTGGAGTTTGGAAATTCTAAAATTATAAATACCATTTTTGCATACCATTCGATTTAATGAAATTACAATGTAATTTTGAGGTGATGCTTCTGTGTGCCAGTCTTCCAATGCTTTGTCGTATCTCACCATAAACGAATGCTCCTCCCTGGACACTAATATATAGAGTATACACGTACGTATAACATCATGCACATTTTTGACACACTTTTCTTCACTATCCGCATCAATAAATAGCATTTTTAAGGTCATCAACAAAGTCATGAACTTTTTGTCTTGCTTCGCCCTGTATCATTGCCTTCAAATGATTCAAGCCCAATCCCATAGCTAACAAGATCTTCAATTGGAATATCAAAATCTTCTGGGTATAAGGAACAAAACAAAAAATACTTTTGGGCTTCCTTACTTTCTAAGGAATTGTAACTCAACTCCAGAGATTTAAATACCCGATCTTCTACTCCCCTGATGCTTTTGATGATGGACCTCTATACTTGACCAAAAGAGCAGAATCCCATAGAAGGCTCTCCTTTACCTTTGAGTGCCCTCGTAACTGCCTTAATAGCAACAGGCAAGCCTCCACATTCATCTACAACTGCCTTCCGTGTGGAATAGAATTCAGTACTTGTGTCATTGGAAATTAGAGCCTGTCTCCTTGAAGAGATTCCATGCTTCTTCTTTGTCTAAGGCTTCAACTGTAAAATTTCTTTTCAGCTCCATACCATCACATACATAAACAAATCTGAAGTCATCAAATCTTACAACCGCCCGTGACCATGTCCATATGGAATTCCTATGTCATTCGGTTCAAGTCTCTTCCAAGCATCATCCAATATGAGCAAGATTGTCTTGCTCGGTAGACTTGTGATTCATGGTGATCTCGCTCTTCGGATACCTTTCTTAAGTCAAATTTGAAACCCAATTTATCTACAATTTCAACTTGAATCTTCTTTAAATCGAGGCTTTGGGACACTCTGACTATGACAACCTCATCGAACAATTGCTCTTTATTAGCACTTTTGGTCCTTCTTTGACCATCGATGCGTCTTCTGACACCACCCATCGCACTTGATTTCTCTTTTTCACTCTTTGGGCAACTTGTTTCACCGTTGTTGTCTTACCAACACCTCCCATCCCACATATCCCAACCATGTGGAATCTATCATCATCCGATTGCTGCATGACTTAGTTTATGAACCATCTTCTAGATTCAAAAGTTCTTGATACCTTTAGTAGATTTGAATTCTATTATTCTGGTGGAGGGTCTTGAGGTAGGACAACATTGTAAAGTTCCTCTCCATGTAACTTTCGGCCACCTCTATTGCCTTTGTTGTTGCTTTACGATAAGATATCGAGGAAGCGATGGGGAAGGGCAACATCACTACTAATACTCCTGCACCCATGACATCAATAGCATGAGGTTAATTACGCATCGGTTAGTTTGTTAGAGTTGCATCGATTAGTTATTAGAGTGCATTAGAGTATATAGTTTGTAGCGTGAGTTTAGTTTTATTGTGAGTTGGTTGTATGATTCTAAAGGTGTATATATACACCAGTCGGTGTGATTACTAAGGTGAGTTTTGTTGATTTGAATAAAATTTAGAACTTTCATCATAGTATCGAGCTTTGAGCTCCTCTGAGCACAAGCATCCATGACTTTCTTGAGTTCGATTTCACACTTCTGCGGATCTTTCTTTACTTCTCTCCAATCTCTCCTCCTTTGTTCTGGAATTAAACTTGATACATCAAATTTTACGATTTGCAAATCACAATAATGGCGAAAATTCTCCGCTCTGAGCTATTGGATATGTTGATCATCAAGCTCTGTCCCACCGTTCATTCTTGATGATTCGGTAAAGTGTTTCCAATCGAATCGCATCAAATGGAATGCGTGTTGATGCACATCTTTTGAGTTGCATAGTGCTACTCTTTCTCCATCAATTTACTCCACGGTTTTAAGCGTAATCATTATTCGAAGTCAGTCGACTTTGCATAAGCGTTACACTTCATTCTCTCGCTCATGTTCATCAATTGAAGAACAAATTAAATAGTATTTCTAAGCACAATGATTCCATATTGTATATCTTGCCAAAATCGAGAGGTAGTTGATCGGTTAGCTCTTGTTTGGTGGTGATTGGCGATGAAGATTTAGTATTGATCACTCTCAGCGGCTTATCGAGATGAATATAGCGCATTTGCAACTTCCATTGAGCGGATCTGGTTTTATTACTATGGAAGAGTGTCTTCTCTTCTTTGTTACGAAGAAATCCATATGGAGGCTAAACTCAAGAAATCTTCTTACGATCAACGTAGCCTTCTCTTACATTAAGGCAACTCATCATCTAAATCGTTGCAGTTCTGAGAGGAAGCGATTCGATCTCGGGTCATCGAGGTGGAGCGATTTCGATCTAAAGGCTATCATTATCATGGTAGAGGTGGTGCTAATCGTCGTGGTAGAAATTCCGATGCATTTTCTCAATACCAATCTCAATACCAAATCTGTGGTGGTTTTGGTCACATAGCCATTGATTCTTTGGTATAGAATGGATTCTCAATTCCATTCTTCTTGCAGTTCTTCTTCCTACAAGCTTCTCGGCATTCCAAAGCTTTTGTGGCATCTTCCTTTTAACCCGGTTCGATTCTTCTCTTGCATCGCCAGTGCCTTGGTATCTTGATTCTGACGAGGATCACATTACAAATGATCGAGTAATATGAGTTGCTACCAACCTTACCAAGGAGTCGAGATCAAATTCTATACCAATTCAACTATCTTGGTAAAGGACTTTTTACCCTCCTCGTCATACTTTCAAATTAAATCCTCTCCTTCACACTTCTTCTATCTCTTCAAATCGCTTTACGTCACAAATTAGCGGGGATAACAATTGTCTTAATACATTTGATGATGCTCACTTTGTGATTCGGGACAAGCATTGAAGAGAGTGCTTCTAAAGGAACTAACATCAATGGTCTCTACCATTTTCTTCCATCTTCATCTCTGCTGACAAGTTTTTCACAAGCTCACCATAGTTCAAAACTCCGCCGGCCTCCTCTACTAAGGACATTTGGCATAATAGACTTGGTCATCCAAGTTTATTAAAATTGTCTCATCTTAGGAAGTTTTTGACTTTTGTTTCCAATAATCTTGAACATAATAAAATTTGTTTTCTTAACTTGTGTTATTTCTTTGTGTTGCTAAAAGCCATGAGCTTGCATTTCATTGTCTAATTCCACTAGTAATCAACCTCTTTCTTTAATTCATAGTGATGTATGGGGCCTTTTCAATCGATTCTCCTTACAAATTTTATGTGCTTTTTGTGGATGATTTTCAAAATTCACTTGGATTTATCCTTTATCTTCTAAGAGTGAGGTTTATTCCAAATTCATTGAGTTTAAAGCATATGTGGAAAAACAATTTCGGACTTCTTTACAAGTTACGAGAGCGAGATGGTGGCACTTGAGTTTTTAATAACAAAATGCATTTGAATTTCTTGCATCGAGGAGGTATTGTTCATCAACATTCTTGCCCTTACACCTTCTCGAGAATGGTGTTGCGAGAGAAAGCATAGGCATATAGTTGATACCACTATTTCATTCTTGCATCATGCCTCTATGCCTCTTAAGTATTGGTTTGATGCCATTCTTTGTAACCACCTTTTTAATCAGCGATTGTCTTCTTCTAAACTTGTATAAATCCTTTTGAGTTGTTGTTTCACTCCATTCCAGTTACTCGGCTCCGGGTTTTGGTATCGGTGTTTCCTTGGCTCAAGCCTTATGTCACTCTGAAACTTCAACCTAGATGCATGTCTTGTGTCTTCTTAGGGTATCATCCATTTGCCAAAGGTTGCAGTGTTTAGACCCTCTTCACAGTCGTGTGTATTTATCTAGACATGTTCAGTTTAATGAAACTTGCTTCTCTTTTCAAAATCAAAATCTTTCACAGTCTGCACCTGCATCCTCTTCTTTGTCTTCTTTACATCAGTTTTTTTGGTCCTCTCCAAATTTGTCTTCTCAGCAGGCAAATTCTATTTCTCCTCAATCGAGATCCTTCTACGCCTGGCTAAAGCTGGCTGACCTAAGCTTTACTCTGTCTTTCTCACATTTACTGCGGCCTCACCTGGCGCTTCTTCTATGATGCCATCTATATACTTCTCTGTCACCCGATTCGTTCCTACATCTTCTAACTGTTTGCAGTTACTGCTATTTCCCGACCCTAATCTTGACCTCGCCTCCTCCTCCTTGTCCTCTCCTTGTCCGAGTTCTCTGTTTCCTTTGTTCCATATATGACCTATTCCTATTCAATCTCTTGCCATTCATCTTCCTTCTGACCTCCACCTCAAACCCTTAATTCATCCTATGATTACGGTCTAAAACACATTTACTGCTTTCACCTCGGTGCCTGACCTTCACAATCTATTTTTTCTTCTAAGCTTCTCTCTTGAACCTTGTCTTTGTCACGAAGCTCTTCAATCTCCAGTCTGGCTCAAAGCTATCTGAAGAATATCTTTGCTCTTCAAGCTCAAGGTACTGGACTCTTGTTCCCTTGCACCTTCTAAATTGGCAATTGGTACGTAAATGGGTTTTCGCATAAAACATCATTCTGATGGTAGTGTTGCCCGGTATAAGGCTCGCCTTGTGGCTAAAGGTTATTTGCAACAAGAGGGGATCGATTTTCATGAGACATTCAGTCCCGTTGCTAAACAACCTACTATTCGTATTTTTATCTGCATTGCTCTTCATAATAATTGGCCCATTACTCGACGATATCTCAAATGCATTTCTACATGGCTCGCTTGAAGAGGAGGTTTTCATATTTCAACCTCAGGATTTGTAAATTCTTCTTATCTTACTCATGTATGCGGACTTAAGAAAGCTCTTTATGGTCTTAAGCAGGCCCCTCGAGCTGGTATTCCACTTTCTCTACATTTCTTCTTTCACGAGATTTCATATGATGCATCCGATACCTTCTTATTTGTCAACAAGACTTCTACCGATCTTACTCTGCTAGTTGTATATGTTGATGACATACTTTTGGTAGTAGTGACTCTACTATGCTCACTACCCTTCTTCCAAAAAGATGCACTTTCGGTTTTCTCTATGAAAGAACTTGGTTCTTTATCCTATTTTGAGTATCAATGTCATTGCTCAAGATTAAGCTATTTTCTCTGTCAACACCAATATACTCTTGATCTTGTTAAAATTTGGAATGAGTAAGCTGCAAGCCTTGTTCTACACCTTTGGCGGTAAAGTCCTCTGTTTCTCCTTGGATAATCTTCCTTTTGCTCAACCTACTACGTATCGCGGCTTAGTTGGAGGTTGCAATATCTTACCATCACTCGGCGACTTGTCTTTGGCCAGATTAATCAAGCATGTCAACATATGCATGCTCCAAGCAATATTCATTTTCAACATGTTAGCGTCTCCTCCGTTATATTAAAACCTTTGTCTCTCATGGTTTAAGTTTCACTCTGGTCCTCTTACACTTCCGCCTTTGACTCAAATTGGGCGGGTGATACATCGGATCGCCGTTCTACCTCGGTATTGTATCTTTTAGGCCCCGTCGATATCTTGATGCGCTAAAAGCGACCCTCGGTCTCTCGTTAATCAGCGAAGGTGAATATCGCTCCTTGTATCTTGCGGCTGAAGTTAGTTGGCTCAGGCGATTACTTCTGATTTTTGGTTCCTCCTTCTATTCCGTGTTATGGTGTGACAACTTATGCTTTGTAACCCTCGCTTCTAATCCCATTTTCCATTCTCGGTCAAAACATATTGAAATAGACTGTCATTTCATCCGCGAACGGGTTGTTTCCAAACAAATTCTTCTTAAGTATGTTGCTACCTCTGATGAAATCGCTGATCTCGTCACCTAACCATGGTCTGGTTCTCGTTTTCATTATCTTAACGACAAGCTGATGCTTCTTCCTTCTCCCATCAACTTGCGGTGATAAGATATCGAGGCGATGAGAGAGGGCGTCACTACTAATACTCCTGCACCCACACAGCATCAATAGCATCAGTTAGTTACCTGCATCAGTTAGTTTGTTAGAGTTGCATCAGTTAGTTATTAGAGTCTGTTAGAGTATATAGTTTGTAACTGTGAGGTGGTTGGAACAGATTCTAAAGGTGTATAAATACACCAGGTAAGTGTGTATTCTAAGGTGATTTATGTTGTTGTGAATAAAATTTAGACTTTCATCTTTTTCTTGCCTAAGGTGTCGCGTGACTTCAGGTTTGGTCACCACCCATTAAGACACCCTTTGTTTGCTTCAGTTTCATTTTTGAATTTCACTAGCCTTCTTCTGCATTCTTTAACCCTTTCGACCACCCCTCGACATCGGGTCCAATAATCCGTCTATTTCTTTGTCTTTGCATCAAGCTGATAGTGCAATGCACCACTTCTCTCTTCAACTTATTGACTTCTTCTCTCGGGTTATCGAGGTTGCTTTGGTAAAAATTACATATGGTGGCGACCGATTGAATCAACCAAATATTCTCGATCTTGGCTACAATGAAAAGAGAAAAATTGACCATTTCTCGCCGATTTTGGTGATTGTCAACCTGAGTTGGAATAAGTATACGAGGAGGAGATAACAAAGCTTTTCTAAAATCAAAGGGAATAGAAAGTTTTTTTCTTCTTTTTTCCCAACACCACGAGAGGACATGATGATAGGAAAGGAACACTTTGCAAAATCAAAAGGGATACAAAAGAAAAAATAAATAAATTAAAAGCTAATGTTTGAACAAGAAAGGTCATAATATAATTAATTAAAAATATAGAGTTACACTATAGATGATTGTTTTAAATTTTTTTACAAGAAGGATTGAATATGGAGAATTATAATATAAGCCGGACAAAGAGAGCTTTTGTGCTAAAAGCAAATGGAAATGAAGAAAGTGAGCTTTGGTAAAATGAAAGCAGGGAATCACGTTGAATCTTGATTTGGTGTCGTTCAACCTGAGTTAAAATAGAGTTGAGAGAAGTAGATTACAAAGCTTTCTAAATTCAAAAGGGAATCTGAGATAATATATATATATATATTTTTCTTTCTTCTTACAAGCAACACTTGAACACAAAGACCAATAACAAAAGCGAAGAAAAAAATTAAAATTCAACTTGACATTTTTTTACAACAACCTCCAAAATCACTTCTCACATTTCATGAAACTCATCATTTACATATATGTATAAACAAAAAAGATTCACCTTTTATTCATTTTGGCACACAAAATAATGTATCAACAATACCAACCATGTGTTCCCCAATATTCATTTTAAAACTCCCAATTTCTAGGTTTTCCCAACCACACTACACACACACCAATCTTTTGAAAGGATTTCTTCAAAAAAAAACATTTCTCCTTAGCCAATGTAATTCAAAACCCTCAAGAAAATTATTTCATGATAAGCGAGGTAAATCCTTCCTAAAGCCCTTGATTATCAATATTCAACATTTACAAGAGAACTTCCGAAAATCAACAATAAATCTTGCAAATATATATATATAACTCTAAGAAAGTCCTACCTCAATCTTGTTGAAAGAAAATAGATGAAAGCCCTAAATTTGTGATGTTGAAATTAGATCTCCACCGCACTGTGAAGCCCTCGAGTTTTCCAACTTTGATCAAGAGACAAGAGTCAAAATGTTTTTGGATTTGGAGAAATCAAAAATTAGTGAATCTTGATGTAGGAAATATAGAGAGAAAGAGGAAAAAAGGGTTTTTAGAGAGAGAGAGGTGTATAAAATGATATACACAGCCCAAGGAAAGAAGAAAAAGTAAATTTTAGACTCGATTGTCTCTGCTGCGTCTGGCGCCCATTCATATGTGCAAGCATGCTTTCCCATGTGCAACCCTCTCCTTCCCTTTCTTTGCTTCGCGTGCATTTATTTCAATATGCACCCAAGTCCTCCACTGAATTCACTTGCGTGAGGCCTCACCTCCCGCGTCGGCCCTCTCCACATGTGTGGCCTAAGGCCCCGCGCATGCGGCCCTGATCCTCAAACTTCGGAATTTTCTCGGCTCAACTCCAGACATTCTGGACCCAACCTCGCACCTTCCGAAACAAGTGAAATTCAACACCGGAATGAACAAGAACAAAATTTTGAGAAAAACTTCCGAACACAACAAACCCAAACGATTAACAAGGTTCCAAGTCAAGCGAGCACCTAACAAGACAAACCCATGGTTAACTAAGGAAAACAAAGCAGTAGCACACCGTCATCACAACCTCTCCACCATAGGAAATTTAGTCCTTGAAATTTAAATAAACTACCCAAACAAAGGGTTTCTAGCAATCATAACCATGCCATTACAAGTTCAAGTCACAAAATAGATCTTCAAACTATTATCTCATGACTATCTCAATAACGATAACCGCATAGTGAGCATCGTATGAGGCTTTTTAGCAAAACATCAATCACAATGACTTCATGCATTAGAATAGTGATACATAGCAACACGTATTTAACAATTCAATACATTTCCCTCAACACTAGAGAACAATATCGAGGGAAAAACAACAGCATGATCAAAATAAATCTGGATACTTGGGCGGACTTCCGCCTCCCCTTCCCACGTTCTTCCTCGACCCCATGGTGTCTCCACAACACCTTTACCAGCGGTATAGTTTGCCAAGTAACACTTGCTCGGGGTATCTAGTATTTCAACGATGGGTTCTTCGTGGGCGTCCTCATCTACCTCTAATCAACTCAATCCGGCACATGAGAAGTCGAGACTCATACTTCCTAAGCATAGACACATAAAACACATTGTGAACCCCCAAAAGTTGTGGCGGTAAAGCTAACGGTATGCCACTTCCCCAATTCTCTCAATATCTCGAAAGGCCTAATAAACCTCGGAGATAATTTACAACTCTTACGAATCTTATCAAACCACGACTAGGTGAGATCTTAAAGAATACATAGTCAGTGTAGCAATCCGGTTTGATCCTTCTTTCATGTTTTGCCACTTATTTGGACGGTCGAGAATTAGTGCAGTCGGCATGAGGTCAGAGCGGCGCCTGGTAGAATCAAGCGCCTACGCCTGGAGAAACTTGGGTGATGCACCTTTGTTGGAGTCGAGTTGGTTAGGAAACTAGAGAAAGTTTCACTTATCCGTGAGAGGTTAATTATAGCTCGAGTTGCTAGAAAAGTTATCTTAGCCGAGTAGTAGGAGACCTTTGTCTTTTGAGGTGGGAGATCATGTCTTTTGAAGATATCATAGGCGGGGTTTGATGAGGTTTGGTAAGAGTGGGAAGTTATCCCCTCGGTTTATTGGCCATTTTGAGATCCTAGAACGGATTGGGGAGGTTGCTTACCGTTTGGCGTTACCACCACAAATTTCTGGGGTTCATGACGTGTTTCATATTTGTATGCTTCAAAAATATGAACCAGATCCATCGCACATATTGGATTGCACCGCCTTAGAGGTAGATAAGGCTGCCTCATATTAGGAGGCGGTGGAAGTCTTGGATGAAGCGGGATCAAGTTTTTGCGAGGCAAGACAATTCCCTTGGTAAAAGTATTGTGGAACACCATGGGGTTAAGGAAGCAATGTGGGAGCAGGGAGGCGGAAGTCGCTCCAAATATCCATTTGGTTGAAAATGTTTAAGTTACTTTTAGTTGTAATACCTCCATGCGGTTGAGAGAAACGTGTTGAAATTGTTAAATACATGTTGCTATGCGTGTTGTTATTTTAAGCATGAAGTTGTTGTGGATTATTATTACTTTTTGGAAGAATTCATGTTTATGAGTATTTGGAAAGTGGTTATTAATGAGAAGCTGTGATGTGATGGTGAAAATTGGTTGAGAACTAATGTTGTAAATTGTAAATGAAATAAGCGTGGCTTTGATCATGAAACCCTTTTATTTGGGTAGTTTGATTTGAAAAACGCATTCGAAGTTGCTTGTCCGCTCGATCGGTCTAGGGTCCGGGAGAGGGTCGCACGTGTGGGGAGTGAGGCTACACGTGCGGATGTAGACTATCCATTTTGACCGACCTTAAGACTTCGAACGTCATCGTTTGTACAGCGATGATTGCAGATGTTTGTGCTTGTTTTGAGCGCCCGAAGGTCTCGGCTAAGTGCCTTGTCTTTGAGCCTCTTAACACTTTGTGTTTCGGCCTTGGTTTTTGGGCAAAACCTTGTTGCCCCTTTGCCTGAGGGAAGGGAAGGGAAGCTCTGCCGGCCACTTTTGGCATCTGCCAGCCACTTTTCTCCCTTGTAGTTCACTTGGAGTAGTCGGTAAGCAGGGCGGTGGCGGCCAGAAACACCTTAGACATTAGCCACTTTTTCACCTTTTTAGATATTTTCAGATCGTTTGAGCCAGTTGTGGCTCACTGAACTCATCCTTCATACACTTGTATGGAGGGATGAAGCAAGCCTTTTGGCTTGTTTGCTCTATATAAGGGGAGCTTCATCTCCCTAATTGAGGGTTCAGAATTTTAGAGCTAAAATATCCCTCTCTATCTAGAATTCTCTCTCTCTCTCTCTCTCTCTCTCTCTCTCTCTATATATATATATATATATATATTTGTACTATATTTAGTCTAAAAGTGAGTTTTCTTCACACTTTTGCACTAAGACACCTAGTTAAGCACTTTCACTTTGAAGCTGAAGTCCATTAGAGCTTGTTTGAGGTCTAGCATTGGTTTGGTTTAAAATTGTTCTTTGAAGTTCTTTGTCTTGCCATTATTCTCCAAGGGTAAGCATATACTCCATTTAAAGCTTTGTTTTGATTAGTGTTATACCACCGTTGCATGCTACTTTGAGGCTGATTTTAGCCTCTCAATAACTCTTATTTTAAGGCTTTATAGTATTGGTTTGGGCCTTGTGTAGTTAGGCGTGGTTCCCTCTTTTGCTCTTTGGCATTAAGCTTTTGAGCCATCTTCCATAGCTTTGGTATTGACCTTTGCTTGGCCTTTTACCACTAAAACTCGGAGGAATTTTAGTGGTAAAAGTTCATCTTTAATGGTCCCAAAATAGGAGGGGTGGTCCCTCTCCTCTTATTTTTGTTTGTTTGCGTTGTTGGCCTACCAAGTGAACATGTGTTTCTCCTTTTCTTAAGTGAGTTTAAGTATGTTTTTGTGGCCTTTTGGACTTGCTCAAACTCTATTTTAGGCTGGTTTTAATCTTTGCTTGCATGCTTCTTACACTTGTAGTGTAATTTTTGCTAATTAGCCTTGTATGCTTGATGCTTTGGTCCATCATTCTAGCCTATTTTGGTTCTACTCAGCATGTTTTTGGCCTTTATTTAACATGCTTTAACTCTGATTTTGGTTGGTGGTGTCACCTCTTGCTTGGTTTTGTACTTGTAGTGTAATCCTACTTGTAGGCCCAACATGCATCATGCTTTATGCCTCTAATCCTAGCTTGTGGTAGCTCTATCTCAGCATGTATTTGCTATTATTTTAGCGTGCCTTAGCTCTGTTTTGAGTGGTCTTGGCCATGTGAGACTTTTTGTGGTTGTAGTGTAAAGGCCTTGACTAGCTTTGAGTTTCAAAGCCTCTTGCATGCTTCACTTGTGATGATTGCATGCCTTAGCCTCATTTCTCACATGATTTCAGTGTATATGGCGTAGTCACACTCTCACATATTTCACTCTTTCATAGCTTTTGTGAGTTGTGCCTTATGCCTTGTTTGTGAGCCAATATGCATGCAAGCTTGTCTAGGCTTTTAGGCTTCCATTTCAGCATGTTTTGGCCTTTGTTTTGGCCTAATTGAGCTCCATCCAGAGCTAGTTTGGTTGTTTAGGCTATGTATTGCATGCCTCTTGTGTGGTGCCCTTTACTACCCTTTCGCTTTAGGCCTTCTAGCATGCCTTGTTTGTGATGTTTATGTGGTATGGCATCATTTAACACATAATTTCAGAGCATATAGCCTTGTCATACTCACATGAATATCACCCTTTAATTGTGTTTAAGAGTTGTGCCTCATGCCTTGTTGATAAGCCAATGCATGAACATCATTATCTTGCCTTTCATGCTATCATTTCAGATCATTTTGGCCCTTTGTCTTGGCATGCATGAAGTCCATTTAGAAATTTGGTTTAGTCCATTGAACATTGTATTGCATGATCCTTGTGTTGTGTCCTTCACTAGTTTCAATGTTTAAGGACCCTTAACATGCTATACTTGTGTTGTTTGCATGATATGTCATAATTTGGCATATGATTTGATTTTGTACCTCTGTCATGCTCTCATACATGTCACTCTTTCAATGTGTTTGAAAGTTAAGCTTTGTGCCTTGCTTGCGAGCAAGCGAATGAGCATGCATTTCTCGCCTTGTTGTGCTTAAGTTTTGGTGTGTTTTGGCCACTATTCTAGAGTATCTTAGGTTTGTCCATAGCCGGTTTGACCATTTTGAGATTGATAATGCATGCCTCATGTGTAATGTTCTTTACTTGCTTTAGTGCTCTTGGCCCTTAACCGTCTTACATGCATTGCTTACGATAAAGTCTTGTGCATGCCACTTTAACATTGAAAGATTAGCATGTTGTTTGCATTGCATTGTGTTTGGATCGGACGTTAATCCGAACACAAGGAATGTAACGCGTTCATACTCAAAGTGATGAAGCGTGTTGCGTTCTTAATTAGTTGTCACCCTTGATCATGCATGATAGGGTGGCGACACTTCGAGTCTTGTTTGTGCATTCAATAACATTGTTCAAGCTTGGCTCTTTGGCCATCATGCATTGAGATCGTGATTGGTGGCTTGGGAGCTCCTTTGAGCTTGAGAAATGATAAGGAGAGTAGTTGCACACACATTTCCTTGCAAATGCATTGCTATGCCTTCGTTGATCTCTGTTGCAGCAAAATTGGGATTCTGGAAGGAAAAGTGGCCGGCCGGCCACTTGCACTATCTGCCGACCACTTGTCTTGGCGGCCACCGATTAAGGTAACCTGCCGAGCCGATTGAGGTGGCGGCCGACCACCCTCTGATAAAATTTTCCAAAATGTTCCTGTTTTAGGGCAGATGCAACCTGAAAGTGTGTTTGATGCTCTGAGGTCATCGTGAGTGTAAACAAAGACAAATTATGGCAAGGCAATGCATTTCTAGGCGAAGCAAACCAAGCATGCATGTCTCGCTCCCTCGAGGCCATTTTAACTACTTTACTTAGCTAGTTAATTTACCGGTTTTGTAATTAATTAGTTAATGTGTTTAGCTAATTCAATTCATCTTTATAATATTATAATTAGCTTAGATTAGCTAGTTATTCAATTTCATTTGGTTTGTAATTAATTAGCTAAGTTAGTTAATTAGTTGATTTGTAAAAAGTTAGCTTAGGTTAGCGTAGCTTAGCTTATTTATTCGGATCCTCCTTCAAGACGGCGTATTATTGTGATAAGGGTGCGTATGTATGTACATGTCTTTCAACCCCCCCTTTCTCCCATTTACTTATAAACTTTTGATGGTTAGTTTAGGGCATATCTCGATTAGCATACCTTATGCTTGCATCGTGCATCATTCATCATCTTACATGCGCCGGGCTCAGTAGCATCATACAAACGCATTGTGTTTCAATACCTATTTGAATACATATATCAATTGTTGCATTCATATGCCATCTTAGATAAAAGCAAGGCCTATTTAGTTGCATTTTTGCATGTGTTGCATTAGACATCTAATATAGCTAGGATCATGCATCGATTTCTAACTAGCTTCTGTTTTGGCTTGGAGTACACTGTAAGTGTTTACGCTTTAGCATTCTTGCATGTGTGTAAGTGTTGCCATCATAGCATGCTTGCCATGAGGCTATTTGTAAATGCTAAATTGCATGAATGCCTGTGGATGAAGGCTTTATTACTTAAATTGGAACAATTCATCAAATTGTGAGTTTTAAGCCCACTTGGAGTGGCAAATCATCATGTTTTAAGCCCACCTTGTTTGGTGGCAAATCCGCATTTCTATGCCCACTTGAGGTGGCAAATTCAAACCATTTGAAACAAACATTGAATTGTTTTGTTCCAATTAAAGGCGATCTAATCTATACTTGTATGATGTGCGCATCACATATTAAGTTTTAGCTAATAACCAGAATAAGAACACATGTGTTTTCAAAACGACATATCATGTTTAGTAAAGGCTAATCCTTTTATCGAGCGAGCAGGGGTGCTCATTTAAGGAACTTCCCCTCTGTACCCAAGTTCCCAAGCGAGATAACTTTGGTGATAGCGGACCGCGTGACCTTTGTACAGTCGGGTTTCTAAATTTTCCCAAAATAAAACATTTAGGTAGCGACTCATGTCGGCAAAAGCGATCCATGTTTGACACTTCTTGATTAAAATCGATTTTCCAAAACAATTTGCGGATTTGGACTCTTTGGTAATTTATCGATCTTACATTGCACTTTGTGAGACTAGATCTGAACAAGTGACAGTCCGGCCTGTAATAGCATGAACCCAAATCCGTGCCCTCTCCGAAGGGGGGCCTGAGAAGACCAGGCGGTCTCTGATTCTGGCGACTATTTGAGATTTAGAACTTGACTCAAAACTCATGATATATTGTTTTATCTACACTTATGTGTTTCTTTGCATTCTTGATTGCATTAGTGCGCTTAAGTCCTGATATTGGCCATCTGCTATTCTGAGCAGTTTCTTAGAAGGCTTGGCAGAAAAAGTCGCCATAAAAATTTGACGGTTATAGGCTCTGCCAGTGGAACCTAAGCGTCGATTTTGCCAAGCCACCTATTTGACCATTAGACCTAGTGCATATCGAAAATTTGTAGAAATTGTTCCAAACTAGGACGGTTGCTTAGAATGTAGGTTGTTTGAAGCTTGACATGGGTACATAGTGAAACCCTAGCTCGACAAGATAGGACGGAAACCCTACCCCTCCATAGGGGTGTTTTGTCTCTCCTTGCTTGCTATGTGCTTTTTAGAGTGTGTCTCTGAGAATGCATGTGTCGGTTTGTAAATGCAGGTATCGATGCGAGACATCGATGTTGGGGTATCAAATTTGAGGCGATGATTTGGAAGCGTGATCGGTGTTTGAAACGGTTTATTCGACTTACAATGTCAAGCTGTGTTGTCTTTATTTAAGCCAAAATCTTTGTCGTTTAGATTGTTGTTTCCTTAGTTTTGCTTTATTTATCTTTTTGCAAGGTAGCATTGCATCATTGCTTCCGAAAAGGCAGATACGACTCGAGCACTCTGGACTAGAGGAAGGAGGCTTTCCCGATCTAAGGATCTATTTGATGGACAACCGGTGTTTGTGTCATTACCCCCGGTTACAAGACGGAGGTCGTCGAGCGCAGTCACCGATTCTTGATTTACGAATCGGTCATTATCTACCCCACGTGTGCGATTGGGCTAAGATTTCTGTTCCTACCACAGAGAGAGAATATACACCTGTTCTGATAGACTAGCAGTTTTCAGTAAGTATGGAAGAGATGATGCATCAGCTTCAAGAGACCATGCAGGCCATGCCGCGAGCTACTACTCGTCAAGCGGAGGTCACCGCTCGTCAGACGGAAGTGGTAGCCAATAAGCGAAGCGATTGCGAGTTTCAACAACAACACCACAACAAGCGAGAACATACGCCCGCATCCACCTCCACCTCCACCTCCACCTAGGGTTCCAGCGGTGGAAGCGACAAATGTCGGGAAAATCTGAGCGTTCCAGCGGGCGATTCCACCCCAATCCTATCTCGACTATCTAAAGCAGAAGCTAATTCGGTGGATACCGTTTGAATTTGAGGTGGATCACCGCTCTGAAAGTGAGTAAGCTTGAAAGGCATTCAGCGGGCCGAAGTCAACTCGATTCTAGACATAGAGGATGGATACACCGATTAAAGTGTTACATTCTTAGAATAGGTTCAAGATGCCTCGCATAGATCGTTTTGATGGCTCGAGGCGATTCTATGGTTCATTTGAGGTTGTTTTACGATATTAGATGGGCTTAACAAGACTCGAAACTTTCACTCTTGGTGGACCTGTCGAATCTGCGGCCATTTAGTCGCCAAACTAGAGGACTTCGATGAAAAGAAGTTGGGAGGAGATGGCGAAGCCTTTGTTGCGCAATATTAGTATAACACCAGTTGAGGTCATGACCGTGATCTTGAAGTGACAAGGCAAGAGGCGAATGAAGGCTTTCGACTTTGTCACTTTCGATGAATGACTAAGGCCTCCATGATGACAACTTCGGCCACTTGAGAAGGATTAGATAAGGATGGTTGTCGCAACGCAATCCAACTTTGATCACTGAAAATGATCGTCTTACCCCTTCCACCTTTGGCGACTTGCATGAGATTGGGGTACAAATTGAGGGCAGCTATGAAGCAAGGTCGATTAACCGAGAAAGGGCGGCCTAAGAGGGCATTTGCAGCGGTTGAATCTGACTACCAATAGTGCATTGCAAGAACTTGACATAGGCATGGTCACCCTCGCCAAAAATAGCTACACCCTTCAGGTCGTCAGAACCGACTCTGACCAAGAACCCACCTAGAGGCCAGAGAGTCTTCACCCCGCTATATATGTCCTTGTCTAAAGCCTTAGGAGTCTTGATCAGGAAAGGGCATTTGAAGCCCCTAGAGTCGCGGCCATTACCAGACAAACTTCTTTCTTTCCATAACGAGCCAAATATTGTGCCTTTCACTATGACATGGTCATGACACGAATTTTTACTTTCTGATTGCGTCATGAGATCCAAGATCTTATTGACAACAAGGTGATTGCACCTCCCGACAAACCAAACGTCACTACCAACCCACTGCCACCACATAACAACAACCGGTCTCCTCCCAGGTAGGTAAACCTGATTCAAACCATGGTACATCCACTACAACCCAAGCATATACATCACACCCTCCCACCTACCTAAGCAGGGTGTTCATCCCAAGCAACCTGAGACTTGTACATGTTGAGCACCTCCTTAACCCAACTTGGTGATGGTTGTGACTATCGAAGACAAAACCAGGGTTACCTTGGAGGAGCGTGGGAATGTTGATTCAGAACTTGAGGGATCTGGGAGCTTTACTGAGGTAGCATATAACCCGTGTAGTTATATCGTGCCAACAGATCAACCTAAACCAAGAGTAGAGTTGCCTACTGGAGTAGAGATCAGTGTAGTCCGAGTGGATGGACCCACTCAGGGGCTAGATGACCTAGCAGAGTTGGAGGAGGATATTGCTAATTTTGGGTTCTTTAACGAGCAAGACTGGAACATGAACATAAACTAGTTTGACTTGAATGGGTCGGCATATAATTTAGGGTGGCTCAGTGACGAGCCAGATGTTGTTGAGGAGCCTCAGCCAGGACAGGGACCGTCAGAAACGGGAACATCTGCAGTGGCTGGAATGGCCGAGAATCAGGAAAAATAGCCGAAGAGCACCGGTACGAAGAATTTTGCTCCGGAATCGGGTAGTCTATATACAGTAGACGCGGAGCATGAAGCCGCACTGAAGCGGTTTGAGCAGGAAAAGATCAAGGATCTTGGGAGGCCAAGAAGCCAAAGGCACGAGGTGCGAGAATGTGTTGTGACCTGAAGCGACTCTGATGGGCTGGACATTTGTCTGTCGGTTGCCGATGGGATGTGGTGGAAAGACGATTACTTGCGTCTTGCCCACACTAATGAGGACTGGGGGCGGAACCAAACATACGACACAGTACAGGGAGGTCAACCATATGACCCGAAGTGGGCGGTACTTCAAGCCCCCACATTTGGACCAGTCGGAGGTGTCCGGGAAGGACAAAGAAGTAGAGAGGCAAAAAGAAAAACTACTAGAGAAGGAAGCTGTGCTGAAACAGCTAAAGAAAATTCAAGCAGACATCTTCATCTAGGGACTGCTTATGCCCTCGAGGGTTCACAGACAGGCCGTTCTTACAGCCATGGACACCCGAGTAGTTGGTGGGATTGGTATTCCCAGGAGGGGCTTCACCGACCTTGACCTTCAACGACAAAGAACTACCGCCTGAGGGCTCTGATCATAACAAGCCACTCTATATCTCTGTGGAGTGTAGAGAGAAATCGATACCGGTGGTCCTTGTTGACACGGGATCTGCAATCGATGTATGTCCCTCGAGAATGGTATATGCTATCGGGTTGAAGCCCGCAGATTTCGTGCCTATAGCCCGAATGTCTGACTATGATAATACCGGGGAGGTGATGTGGATCGTGCGGATTAAGACTCGAGTTGGCAAGAACAGGACATTGAGTTCCATGTCTTGGGCGTTCATTACCTTGATCTACTCCTTAGGCGTAGCTACACCAAGTGAAACTGTCTCTTCCACCTTACACGGATGGTGAAGTACCCCCTGAGGAAGGTGGCAATTGTTTTAGAATTCTTCAATACATCCGCTGCCGGAGGTTTCTACACCAGTCCTGGAGATTGAGCATGGCGCGAAGGATGTATTTCTGTCAGGATTCACCCTAGCTAAGGCTCAGATTGTACAGAATATGCTGGCCATTGATGAGGGGCTATATGTCAATGCATAATCTGTCTACCTCATGAACAAGCTTCAACACTTGTCTAGAATGGGATTGGGACGAAGTGGCCGGAAGGGCGTCGCAGCATTGATTGAAGTGCCGCAAAACCCATATACCTTTGGCTTAGATTACTCGCCTACCAAGGAGGATTGGGTGAGGAAAGGAAGAGATATTTGGAAGAGCGAGCTAAACAAAGCGGAAGCACTATGAGTTAGTGCAGGCCTATCGAGGACCTGAATGGGCACCGTCGAAGGAAAATTTCCCGTTCTGCTGCTTTCCAGAGCCATGGTTGAATTCAGAGAGGTGGCACTTGCCAGGTTTTGAGATCTTCTTTGATTTGCAATTACTAGGGGATGAAGTTGCCGAAGAGCAGACTGACCCACTAGCTAAGGCTGAGCAGTGCAAGGAGAAAGATTCTAAGAGCACAAAATTGAGATGGGAATGGCGGCTTGTCTCCTCTCAGATCCTCAGATCGTACCGGAGTGCTTGGGGGATAACTTCTCAGTTTCCATGATCGGGGATCAAGTGGCTGTGGGCCCATTTCTGGCATTCTCGGCGCATCCATCGCACCCTCCCTCGTCTGGCAATGTGAGGAGAGCTTTTTATCGAGTAGTTCTGGATCAGGTAGTGAACCAGAATCTGATTCCATAGAGTCTGTGCAGTCGGAATCAAATTCCAGTTCTTCTGAGTCAGAGTCAGGTATTCCTGGGGTTAATAACCCAGATACCACTGTCCTGTCCAGGTTGTCTTTTTATTTTTCCTTTGAGTTTGTTGTAACCGAAGGATCAGACGAACTGGATGTTGTTAATGAGAATGGTATAGCTGTGGCTTCTGAGTACGCTATGAATTAATCAGGACTTTCAAAATTTTGATGAAAATGATGAGGAAGAAATCCCTTCAGTTTTGAAACGTTTGATTGATCAAGAGCAGGAGAGGTTTGCAAAACCTTTCGTTGATGAAATCACCTCAATTAATGCTGGTAATGAGAAGGACCCACGGCTGGTCTAGATCGGGTCCACGTTGTCTTCTAAGGAACGCCAGCGCTTAGTCGCTTTATTAAAATATTTCAAAGATGTTTTCGCGTGGTCCTCTGAAGACATGGTGGAATTGATCTGAGATTATGCTGACCGGATCCCTCTTGACCCAGAGGCCTGACTTGTTAAATAGAAGCCCCAAAGGATCCGCCCGGATTGGGCTCTGAAGATCAAAGAAGAGGTCCTGCAGATTGATCACGGGGCACTGTTGGTATCTGAATACCCTACTTGGTTGGCCAATATAGTTCCGGTGCCGAAGAAAGACGGTAGAATTCAGGTATGTGTGGACTTCAAAGATCTGAACAAAGCCAGTCCGAAAGACGACTTTCCTCCGCCTCATATTGATGAATTAGTGGACTTCACTGCTGGGCATGCGCTGCTCTTGGGCTACAACCAGATTTTGATGGCACCCAAAGATAGGGAGAAAACTGCTTTCACTACCCCGTGGGGAACTTATTGCTATAGGGTGATGCCGTTTGGTTTGAAGAATGCTAGGGCTACATATCAACGGGCTGCAACCATGATTTTGCGATATGATCCACAAAGAATTCGAGGTGTGCGTGGATGACATGATTGTCAAGTCAAAAGAATGAATGGGCCACTACACCGCCTTGCAGCAATTTTTCCAACGGATTAGAGTGTATCGGGTGCAGCTGAATCCTCAGGAATGTACTTTCAGTGTTACAGCAAGGAAAATGCTCGGGTTCTTGATCACACAAAGGGGTATCGAGGGCGATCCTTCCAAGATTAAGGCCATACTAAAATGCCACCACCAAGGGCGAAAAAGGAAATGCGAGGCTTTACGGGTAAGGTGCAATTCATAAGGCGGTTTATTGCAAAATTAACCTTGACTTGTGAACCCTTTGTTTAGTCTCTGAAGAAAGGAAAGAAGTTCAATGGGATGGCCGATGCCAAGTAAACTTCGGCGAGATCAAGCAATATCTCTGAGAACCCACGTGTTGTAAGCCACCGGGAATGAAACAGTTGATATTGTATTTGTCGATAACCAAAAAGACAATGAAACTGTATGCTTGCACGAGTCTAAGGACAAAGTGTAGAAGGCAATCTACTACGAGCAAGAAAATGCTAGAATCTGAGACCGCTACGCGCCACTAGAGAAGGCTTGCGGCCATGGTATGGGCTAATAGGAAGTTGAGGCACTACTTGTTAGCTCATTACGTAATACTAGTTTGAGATTAGATCTCATCAAATATCTCTTAGAAACCGGCACTTACGGGTGAAGCTAGCTCGTTGGTTGCTTCTTCTCTCTGAATTTGATCTAAAAAGTACATGAAGCGCAAGTCAATGAAAGGAAAGCGGTAGCGGAGTTCCTAGCCGATCACCCGGTGGGCGGGGATGAAGCGATAGAATATCTATTCCCGAGATGAGGCCATTACGCATGTTGAAGAAGAAACACAGGTATGTACTTTGTGGAGGCGTCAAACCCGATGAGGTATGTGATAGGGTATTACTAATAGCACTGACAATTCTGCATACCTTTAGCCTTCAAGCTCGGTTCAAGGTATCGAATAATGAGGCAAAGTATGAGGCATGTATTACTAGACTGAAAATCGCCCTAGAACTAGGGGCAAAATGATTGGATCTCGTCGGGGACTCGAACCTTGTTGTATCTCAAGCTAAAGGAGATTGGAAAGTTAAATAAGAAAAGATGAAGATCTATCACCAGGCCTTGGACGTTCTGATTCCTCGGTTTGAAAAACTAAACTTCACTCATCTGTTAAGAGAGAACAATAGGTTTGCTGATTCATTAGCAACTCTATCTTCTATGATAGACATCCCTTTTGGGGTCCAGATGTGTCCGATCATCATTGAACAGAAATTCATGCCGGCCTACGAGCTGATTGCTGCCATAGATGAGGTACAAGATAAGAACCCCTGGTATTACAACATCTGGAACTTCTTGGAAGAGGAGGCTTATCCACCAGGGGCAAACGCCAAAGATAAAAGGGCGATACGAAGAATGGCTACTCAGTTCATTATGCGGGGGTAAAGCGTACAAGAGGGGTCATCTAGGGATGCACAAACTATGTGTGGATGAAGAAGAGTCCAAGCGCTGATGGAGGCCATCCACGAGGAGAATCACGAGCACACATGAATGGGGTGATGCTAGCAGGAAGATCCTTAGCAGGGTTATTCTTGGTCAACCATGGAGGAAGATTGTATTGGCTTTGTTGGCGATGCCACAAATGCGAGATCCATGCAAACGCATGAACATTCATGCGTCGATTGTACAACATGACCGCCATGGCGTTTTGATCTGAGGATTGATGTGATTAGAAATTTGTCACTCCAAAGGGGTTCAATGGGCATGAGTACATTCTAGTAGTGATGGACTACTTTACGAAGTGAGTTGAGGCCTAATCTTACGCGATGTTGAAGGCATCGCATGTTGCTAAGTTCATTAGGAACAACATCATCTATCGCTATGGAGTCCCGAATGAGATTGTTTTAGATAATGGTTCCCACTTCAAGAAGGAGGTGATCGACTTGTTGGAGAAATACAACATATTTCCATAAGTCATCCACATATTGGCCGCAAACCAGCGAAGGTTGAGGCCACCAACAAAATATCAAACACATTCTGCGAGAAGATGGTGGAAACCTCTGTTGGCGGATAAATTGCCATTTGCTCTTTGGGGCTCTGGGACTTCAATTCAAACTTCTACTAGGGCAACTCCGTATTCCTTGGTCTATGGAATGGAGGTTGTTCTGCCTATCGAAGTTGGGGTTCCATCATTGCGGGTAATGGTGAGTGCGGATAAATTTGAGATTAGCGTGACGATTCGAAGAACTCATGCTGTTTGACGAGAGAATGATGAAAGCACTGTATCACGTCCAGGGTTATCAACGAAGAATTGTCGGGGTTTTCAACAAGAAGGTTAAGTCCAGGAATTTGAAAGAAGGGGACTTGGTGCTGAAAGACAACCGAGCTCCCATTCACGACTCTAGGGGCAAGTTCAGACCTAATTGGATTGGTCCCTACATCATCAAGTCTATCTAGTTGGGTGGAGCTATCGCTCTTATGGATTTAGATGGCCTTGAGTTCTCCCAGCCGATCAACATGGACAAGTTGAAGAAATACTATCCCTAAGTGGCTCGCTAGGCCGAAAATTTGAAACAGCGACCTAGACAAAAATTAGAGCATGAAAAATTTGAAATAAGAAAAACTGAGCTCACAAGGTTGAAAACCTAGAAATGGCGGCCTTGGCAAAAGTTAGAGCGCAAAAGGAGAAAGTTAATGCGAGTGAACTGAACGAACTCGTAAGGCTTGATTCCCATCTTGGGATCGTAGGCAACTTCATTACGAAGTCTAGCCATAAACACTTCCAAATCAAGCTGTGTCCATGTGATTGTTTTGGTCATCTTTGTCTTTGTTCGCCTAAGAGCTCGGTTGTGATCTCGGTCTTGATCTTTATTAGGACAAGGGCAACTATCCAGTTGTTGGGATCCAGGGTTGTACATCTCACTGATAGATCTCAGGCATGTCTAGTTTTGATCCATATCGAAAATGGTTTTGAAAAGTTTTAATAAAGTTGATTTTGTTCAAATTAATCTTTTTCGACTTAGACCATTTTTGGACCATAACGAAAAAATTTTTCGACCCACAACCTTGATTACATTGATTTGATCTGAGTTCTCCTACTCTTGAATACAAATTGAAGTTGCTTTTTATTACATTCATAAAGAAAACTTGAAAGTACTGATAAAGCAATAAACTCGAGGCATGGATAAGTCAGGTGTTCCTACGCCCCCTCCCAGAGCTCGTAGAAGCCTCGGATGCCAAAGAAGGCCCGGTCTGTGCCTTTTCATCGAGCTAAGCTACGCACTCATCAGAAAGCGTACAACTGAAAGTGGGAGCGGGGGCCAGGAGTTCTCTCGTCCTCCATGCTATGGCATACCAAGCCAGATGTGAGCCTCGGACGGGGAACGCAGTAGGGTACTCTACCCCATTTTCCGGGCAAGTCTGATCATGCCCAAACTGACGCCGAAATCTGAATGGGAAGTAGAAGACACAGTGTGTCAGGCCAATCAGTTGAATACCTAGCTGGCGAGACATGCTGTAGCTCATCGCCGGCAGATTAAGCCGGCGCCAAGCAATGTTGGGCGGATAAACACATCCATTAGCACCACCATCCTCATCTAGGGCATCAACTAGTCGTTCTTGAAAGAAATAGCGCGTCTTTGAATATCTTTGGCGAGTCCACCACTCTCAACTTGTCCATCAACCATATCTGGGGGGGATGAAAAATAAGAGAGAATGAATAATAGAGAGGTGTGCGTGGAGAGAAAAGAGAGGAAGGGTTTTGAGAGCCAAACTGAGCCTGAGGGCCGAGTGATGTAAGAAATACAAATGTAAGTAGGGTGGGAGACATTACTTGCAGCAGTAGTGGACTCCCCGTGAATCTAGTCATTTCCCGGCGATGGAAGGCATCAAAACCCATCAGTGTCTCAGCTAGCGTCATGGCAATGCAGCTCTTGCCCTCCTTTAAGCCTTGCGCGACCTCAATCAAATGGACACTAGACCCTCCGGAACCTAGGGCAAGCAAGAAATGAGACAACATGCACAAGCAGAGGGCGTGTCGCTGAAAACTCTGCCAAAGATGGTCGCCGCGGTCACCAGCGTTAGAAAACCGATGAATCAAGCTCAGAATATCCAGTTCTCCGTCGCGAATCAAAAACCGAGCGTCATGCAAAGTAAGCCGACACATCCGTCCTAAGGCTTAGATGTGGCCAAAGCGGAACTGGGGCAAGATCTCCTCATCACGCTGAGACTCCATCAAAGCTTGGAAATCTTCAAAAGTGGGACATATCTCTTGTCTGCCAAAGCTAAAAACATGAGTGATCAAATTCCAACACCTGGCCGTGGCATGGAGGAGCGGAAAATACAGCAGGGAGGCGGCTCAACGTGAATAGTGCATTTATTAAAACCCCAAAAATTCAACTTTTGAGCCATCCAAGTTTGCAATCCAATTTGTGAGGTTTTGGGAAGAAATGCTTCCATTTGGAGCAAAAACTGAGTTGGAATGAGGAACCCACGAAGCTGGAACCTTTATAGAAGATAGAGCATTGAGTGAAGGACAGATGATAGAAATCTAGAGATTCCCAGAATTACTGGTCGGCTGGCCAATTCAAGTAGCCGACCAACCACCTTAACTGGCTGGCTGGCCGGCCACTTAGGTGGTCGACAAAAGAAAAAAGTGGCCGGCAATGGCTATAAGTGGCCGGTAGCCACTGTTTGTCCCCAGCAGGTTTGTCTTGATCTGTTTGTATGCTGGGAGTGCTGAAAATCTATGTTTTGTTCCACTCTGGATGCGTTCTGTTGTGGTTTTGTCGACTTATGCTCACGTTTGTCACTTTTTTTTATCGAGTTGTTGCAATTTATTTATTGAGTCGTTGTCTTGCTTATTGAGTTGTTTTTAAAGTTGTTTTGTTTTGCTTGTTGTGTCGGTTCACTACCTAACTTTGCAATGAGCAAATGTTCAATTTCCATCAATCTCATTTTTGTGCAAAGTGATGCGATGTGATGCTTAGAATATAAAATGCAACACTTTTTGAACAAAAAGCTATTTTCATTCCATCATGGTTTCTCTTTACAAAAGGTACAAAGTTTTAAAGAAAATAAAACTACCTAAGGCTGTACAATGTGCAAAAACTAAAGCAAAAAGAGAAATAAAGCAAAAAGCAAAAAGCAAAAGCGTGAATCGGTGCCATCAACTCGGGGTGAGAGGTCTTTCTCATCCTCTTCCTCGACTGAGAGGACTCTAGAGCATCATCGCCATCAACCTTTGTTATGCGAACGAGCCATCCGCTCTCATCCTCGAGCCCTCTTGGTGACTCTAGCGAGGACTCACTGCCTCCTTGTCCTCACTGGACCCGTCGCCACCACCGCATCTGGTAGGCCTCCGATGTCTCCCTCGGCTGTGTGCTGTTGGAGGTGGTACTAAAGCTCCTGCCGCCACTCCTATTGGGGCACCCGATGGGTAGCGTCTCGAAAGGGATATGGAAAAGAGGAGTATGTCAGAAGGTATTAATTGCGATATATAGCAGATGTAGTATATTTGAAGCAAGAGATGATGTCTTTGTGGCGATAAATGATTGCGATGTGTGTATCTTTGTGGCGATGTATGAAACGATGTATTAATCGATGTTTATTACAAAGTATGAGATCAACGTAGTAAGGAACTGTGTAAATGCTAATGCATTAGCAGAGAATTTCATGGCATGAAATGCAAATTGAAAAAAAAAATTACCGAGATACTATAGAGGCTGAGTAGGTCCAAGCTCATCTGCATCATCTCAGTCAAGGAAACTACTAAGTCAAGAGCCTTTCATGTGTACTCAATAGGTGCCTGCAAGTGCATTGAAGAGATTAGTATTCCACAAAGCATAATTGAAATAAAGTAAATATGCAGAATGTAAAGTTTGGTACATACCGGGTCCGGCCTCGAACTCCAGCAAGCGCGCGCCTGGCTAGTGCAGGCTCGATGGGGATCTAGCAAGTCTCCCCAAAACGTCTCCGGTAAGTCAATGATGTAGGCAAGTATGGCCATCCGGCACTCTGTCTGGTGGTGCGCATCTCCCCAACTCTGCCTCTCTGTGCTCGAGATCTGCTCATCGATGGGGTACACGCCGCACTAGCCCTACTCGGCGAAGCGATGGCCTATCCTCCATGTGGGAAGCACACCTTTAGCGGAGGCATGAGGTATGCCTCGATGTAAGCTGCGTAGTCCCCCTTCCCAATGAATCGATCTGCATCTGCGCCCTGCATAACATCAATGAGCTCCTACGGGGAGATACTCTCTGTGCTCCGCATGGATGGTGAAGGTGGCAAGAGAATCGACTGTAACTGTGAGCCTAATGTTTGGCGCCTGAAGCGCTCTCCAAGAAACCAAGCTCGACCCACCGGTCCCACAGGATCCGAAATCGGGATGCGCCCCAGGCTCCAGCAAAATGGAATCGAGCAAACTCTGGCATCGCTTCCCAAGGCTGCCATGTAATCTACAGACAGCAAGTGCATTAGTTGCCAGTAGATATGCAAAGTGAAGTAAAGCTGAAAGCGAAAAAAAATTGTGAATTTTGAATCACCTCTGCTAGCCTCACTGTGTCAAAATCTTTGGCCTTGAGGAAGGAAGAGTCTCCACGGCCTCGGCTATGCAGCCATCATAGCGACATGAGTAAGGTACGTTAGGAGGTGTCTCCACCTCTAGCTCAGGTGCAAGCAATGGGAAATAGGCGTATACCCATAGGCTGCAGCAAGAGGGTGGTACGTGAGAATACTAGATATAGAGATATCTGACGGTATAGTGCGATGTGCGAGAAAGTACAAGTCTTGAGAATAGAAATGAGGCGTATGCGATGTGTGCGATTGAAAGTGCAGCGAAAGAATAACAAGAATGTCGAAAAGTAAAGCATACCTCCCAGGCTCTCCAGTAGCTGCCTACTCTGTTCTCGCTCCTATGGGAGGTCGAGCTCATATAACAATATAGAGTGGCAAGGGTGGCGCCTCCCCAATCATAGCGTCGTACCTGAGACAGGTCTACCAAGGCACTCAACAAATATAGCCCCACAGTATTCACCCTGTCGGCAAATAGAGTAGTGCCGAAGAGGAACATAAGAAAACCACGGGCATATTGCTCTGTAGTCTTTAATGTCGTGGGATCTCTCCTCTAAAGTGGTCGGAACCAAGTATCTGGGACAGAGCACGATCCGTGATAAATAGGCGGATGTCCTCCTAATAGGTAGGTTCAAGCTGCCTCTCACTCACCCATATTGGCATCATATCGGATCGGCTAGCCTCCCACCTCAAGGCCTGTCAACATTGCAAAGTCGTACGGTGTCATAGTCATATCCCCCGTGGTAGAGAAATGGAAAGAGTTGCTGATGTCCTACCATCTATCTACCAATCGCCCAAGACCATCCTACTCGCGAAGAGATCACGAGAGCCCGTCTGAAACAGGCCAAACCCGCCTCGTCTATGATCTGCTGGACACTTGTCGAGGAGCTCAGTACCACTCCCTTCTTAGTGGTGGATTCGTACCCATGGGTGAAGCGAGTCAACTGTATGGATGGCGAGATCTGATATGAATATGTTGAGAATGGCGAGATAGAGTATGAATAAGTTGAGAATGAGCGAAATCTTGAGATCTGATATGAATATGTTGAGAATGGCGAAATGCAATGTCGATATGTATGTTGAATGGCGGGAATGCGATGTCGATATGTATGTTGAGAATGGCGAAATCATTATGTAGTATCGTGTTGAGAATGAGCAGGGAATATAGTGTGTACATGTGTTCAAAATGGCGAGATCTATCTGATTGCAAAAATGTGAACCTATGAAAGAAATGTAAAGTACATCACGAGAAAATGTAAAAGTGCAATGTGTACCTTTGGGGCACCATCGACAAATAGGACTCGGGCTCCATGTAGCGGGAGATCTGTGAGGCGGCGTAAATCCGATAAAGTGATGCAGGTGCTAGGTGGTAACTACGTGTACCTCTGGGTGGTATGTCGCCAAATCAAATAGCAGGACTCGGGCGGCGGCGGGACATGCTCGGCTCTCCCTCCATCCCAGGAGGACCCTCGCCAGGTGGATGCGTCATCTGCCATCGATAAGAGGGTAAAAGATAGACAAAAATGAGCAAAATAAGGCGAAAATGCAAAATGTCAACTCTCGGGGAAGAAAAAGTCAAAAAGTCAAAGCACAGGAAAAAGGCACAAAACTCAAGTCAAAGTTGGAAACAAACCTCAAATGGTGGAAATGGAGGAAAAGGCTCAAAACAACTTTTGTTAGGTTCAAAAGCGTAGAAATTGAAAGTTTTTTGAATCAACTTCGGGGTGTTGGATTACATGTATAAAATCTGGATCTGAGGAAAATGGGTCTAGGAAGGAAGAATGAAGGTTTTCGGCAGTGGGTGTGTGAGAAAAAGTGTTTGGGGTTTGAGTTTTTAAAGACCCGTGTGCAAAAGGTCAAAACTGCCCTAATTTCCTTAAACTGGCCGGCCGGTTTTATATAACAGCCGAATCACTCAAGTGGTGGCGGTTGAGAAAAAGTGGCGGCAAGGTTGAAAAGTGGCGATAGGTGCTCAATGTTCTCTCTGAATGTTTTTAGGCATTATGTGTCCTTTGTTTCCAAGAAATGCAAGGAATTCTCAAAGTTGGATTGAAAATGCTTTCGCGGAAGTCAGCATTGTGTTCTTTGTATGTAGTGATCATCGCTCTTCAACACACATAAGGTGTATCCTTTTTTCACACAGTGTAACCCCTCAAGCAGTAAATCGGAGTCCTACTTCATCGGTCTCACGAAGCGTGCATTTCTTCATTGAGCATATTACATTGAATCACGGATTGTCATCGCCTTTTCACTTGCATTATTATACGTCCACTTGCATTTTATGCACCATTGTACTTGCATTGTTATGCCTTTGTTTCACTTGCATTATTATACCGTCTCCTATGCATTATTATGCACCTTTTATTTCATTGTATATACAGCGTTTATCTTATATTGAAGTTATATCTTGATGTAACGTTAAACATATGTTTCTACTATATTGTACCTATCAAAGTTTCTCTTTTGTGCGAGCCGCGATATTGTATATGCAGTTCATTTGAAGCTGGCACAACCAGGCGATGTTGTATGTGTTTCAGTCAGAAGAATTCCAAGTAAGATCATTCATGCCCTCCCGAACTCTCTTGGTTCGGTTCGAAACATTGGGACGAGTGCCCAATGTTTGTACCACCCTCTGGTGTTCATACCACAGCCCTTTCTCCTCTCGTGTTTGACATGCGTTTGGATGCCTTTTCTTCTCGCATTTGACACGCGTTTGGATGCCTTTCTCCTCTCGTGTTTGACACGCATTTGGATGTCGTTCTCCTCTCGCGTTTGACACGTGTTTGGATGCCTTTCTCCTCTCGCATTTGACACACGTTTGGATGGCCTTATCCTCTCACGTTTGATACACATTTGGATGCCTTTCTCCTCTCTCGTTTGACACGCATTTGGATGCCTTTTTCCTCTCGCGTTTGACACGCGTTTGGATGCCCTTCTCCTCTCACATTTGACACGCGTTCGGATGACTGCGCTTTCTTGCGCAGTCCCTCTCCTTTCGCGTTTGATACGCTAGGAGGTGTTTCGTTTGAGACTTCGGGTGTTCCCGACAATCGCTTTGGGCCTTCCCCATGTGAAGCACGACGAACATTGCATATTTTTCTTACATCCTTTCTGCACGAAATGTAGTTCGGTCTGTAATTCCCACGCGTGGCGTGTTTACTTACTTGCTTATGTACAAGTTTGCTGTAGCACTTCTTTGCATAACATTTGCATCTAAATGTTTCTTTACAGCCCTCTTTACATAATCATAAGTTATCTTCTGCATTGTGCATGTCATTTGCATTTTGCCCCTGCCTGTGGGCGTATCTATTTTGTTATCTTGCCTGTTTGTCTAAGTCTTCGGCCTTGTCAAAAATAGGTCATCTCTAGGCTTTGACATTCACTCCCGTCATTTCATGACTCTGAGCTCTGTCAAAGAGAGGCAACTGTAGACACCCCATTTTTGACCGACCCTAAGACTCAGACGTCATTGTTTGTGCATGCGATGATTGCGCATGTTTGTGCTTGTTTCGAGCGCCCGAAGGTCTCGGCTAAGTGCCTTGTCTTTGAGCCTCTTAACACTTTGTGTTTTGGCCTTGGTTTTTGGGCCAAACCTTGTTACCCCTTTGTCTAACGGACGGGAAGGGCTGTCGGCCACTCTTGGCAACTGTCGGCCACTTTTCTCCCTTGTAGGCCACTTGGAGTGGTCGGCCAACTAGGGGAGGTGGCCAGCCGGCCACATTAACTGGTCTGCAACCACGTTTTCTCCTTTTTAGATATTTTCAGATCTTTTGAGCCAGTTGTGGCTTACTGAACTCATCCTCCACACATGTGTATGGAGGGATGGAGTAAGCCTTTTGGCTTGTTTACCCTATATAAGGGGAGCTTCCTCCCCCTAATTGAGTTTAGAATTTTAGAGCTAAAATATCCCTCTCTATCTAGAATTCTTCCTCTCTCTATATATTTGTGCTATAATGAGTTTAAAAGTGAGTTTTCTTCACACTTTTGCACTAAGACACCTAGTTAAGCACCTTCACTTTGGAGCTGAAGTCCATTGGAGCTTGTTTTGAGGTCCTAGCATTGGTTTTGGTCCAAAATTGTTGCTGAAGTTGTTGTCTTGCCATTATTCTTCAAGGGTAAGCATATACTCCTTTTAAAGCTTTGTTTTGATTAGTGTTATACCACCTTTGCATGCTACCTTGAGGCTGATTTTAGCCTCTCAATAACTCTGATTTTAAGGCTTTATAGTATTGGTTTGAGCCTTGTGTAGTTAGAGGGGGTGGTTCCCCTCTTTTGCTCTTTAACTTGTTAAGCTTTTTGAGCCATCTTCCATAGCTTTTGTGTTGACCTTTGCTTGGCCTTTTACCACTGAAACTTCGGAGGAATTTCGGTGGTAAAAGTTATCATAATGGTCCAAAATAGGAGGGGGTGATCTCTCATCTTGTTTTGATTGCTTGTGTTGTTGGCCTACCAAGTGAGCATGTGTTTCTCCTTTTCTTAAGCTGAGTTTAAGTGTGTTTTTGTGACCTTTTGAACTTGCTCAAACTCTGTTTTAGGCTGGTTTAATCTTTGCTTGCATGCCTCTTACACTTGTAGTGTAATTTTTGCTAATTAGCCTTGTATGCTTGATGCTTTGGTCCATCATTCTAGCCTATTTTGGTTATACTCCAACATGTTTTTGGCCTTTATTTAACGTGCTTTAACTCTGATTTTGGTTGGTGGGGTCACCTCTTGCTTGGTTTTTGTACTTGTAGTGCAATCCTACTTGTAGGCCTAACATGCATCATGCTTTATGCCTCTAATCCTAGCTTGTGTTAGCTCTATCTCAGCATGTATTTGCTATTATTTTAGCATGCCTTAGCTCTGTTTTGAGTGGTCTTGGCCATGTGAGACTTGTTGTGGTTGTAGTGTAAAGGCCTTGACTAGCTTTGAGTTTCAAAGCCTCTTGCATGCTTTACTTGTGATGATTGCATGCCTTAGCTTCATTTCTTACATGATTTCAGTGTATATGGCGTAGTCACACTCTCACATATTCCACTCTTTCATAGCTTTTGTGAGTTGTGCCTTATGCCTTGTTTGTGAGCCAATATGCATGCATGCTTGTCTAAGCTTTTGGGCTTCCATTTCAGCATGTTTTGGCCTTTGTTTTGGCCTAATTGAGCTCTGTCCAGACCTGGTTTGGTTGTTTAGGCTATGTATTGCATGCCTCTTGTGTGGTGCCCTTCACTAGCCTTGTGCTTTAGGCCTTCTAGCATGACTTGTTTGTGATGTTTATGTGATATGGCATCATTTAACACATAATTTCAGAGCATATAGCCTTGTCATACTCTCATGAATATCACCCTTTAATTGTGTTTAAGAGTTGTGCCTCATGCATTGTTCATGAGCCAATGCATGAACATCATTATCTTGCCTTTCTTGCTATCATTTCAGATCATTTTGGCCACTGTCTTGGCATGCATGAGGTCTGTTTAGGGCTGGTTTAGTCCATTGAACATTGTATTGCATGGTCCTTGTGTTGTGTCCTTCACTAGTTTCAATATTTAAGGACCCCTAACATGCTATACTTGTGTTGTTTGCATGATATGTCATAATTTGGCATATGATTTCAGTGCTTGTACCTCTGTCATGCTCTCATAGATGCCACTCTTTCAATGTGTTTGAAAGTTAAGCTTTGTGCCTTGCTTGCGAGCAAACGAATGAGCAAGCATTTCTCACCTTGTTGTGCCTAAGTTTTAGTGTGTTTTGGCCACTGTTCTAGAGTATCTTAGGTCTGTCCATAGCCGGTTTGACCATTTGAGAGTGATAGTGCATGCCTCATGTGTAGTGTTCTTTACTTGCTTTAGTGCTCTTGGCCCCTTAACATGTCTTACATGCATTGCTTACATGATAGAGTCTTGTGCATGCCACTTTAACATTGAAAGATTAGCATGTTGTTTCCATTGCATTGTGTTTGGATCGGACGTTAATTCAAACACAAGGAATGTGGCACGTTTCATACTCAAAGTGATGAAACGTGTTGCGTTTCTTGGTCATTGTCACCCTTGATCATGCATGATAGGGTGACGACACTTCGAGTCTTGTTTGTGCATTCAATAACATTGTGCAAGCTTGGCTCTTTGGCCATCATGCATTGAGATGTGTGATTGGTGGCTTGGGAGCCAAGTACTATGCTCCTTTGAGCTTGAGAAATGATAAGGAGAGTAGTTGCACACACATTTCCTTGCAAATGCATTGCTATGTCTTTGTTTATCTCTGTTGCAGCAAAGTTGAGATTCTGGAAGGAAAAGTGGCCGGCCGGCCAGTTGAGATAGCCTACCAACCGGTTGAGGTGGCCGGCCAGCCACCTGCAGCAAAATTTTCCAAAATGTTCCTATTTGGGGGCAGATGCAACCTGAAAGTGTGTTTGATGCTCTGAGGTCACCGCGAGCGCAAACAGAGACAACTTATGGCAAGGCAATGCATTTTCGGGTGAAGCAAACCGAGCATGCATGTCTCCTCCCTCGAGGCCATTTTAACTGCTTTACTTAGCTAGTTAATTTACCGATTTTGTAATTAATTAGTTAATGTGTTTAGCTAATTCAATTCATCTTTGTAATATTCTAATTAGCTTAGATTAGCTAGCTATTCAATTTCATTTGGTTTGTAATTAATTAGCTAAGTTAGTTAATTGGTTGATTTGTAATAATTAGCTTAGCTTAGCTTATTTATTCAGACCCTCCATCGAGACGGCGTATTATTGCAATAAGGGTGCGTATGTGTGTGCATGTCTTTCAACCCTCACTTCTTTCTCCCTTTTACTTATCAGCTTTTGATGGTTAGTTTAGGGTATATCTCGATTAGCATACTTTATGCTTCCACGCGTGCATCATTCATTTGTCTTACATGCACCGGGCTCGGCGCATCATACAAACTGCATCGTATTTCAATACCTATTTGAATACATGTATCAATTGTTGCATTTATATGCCATCTTAGATAGCCGAGCCTATTTAGTTGCCTTTTTGGATGTGTTGCATTAGACATCTAATATAGTTAGGATCATGCATCGATTTCTATCTAGCTTCTGTTTTGGCTAGGTGTACACTGTAAGTGTTTACGCTTTAGCATTCTTGCATGTGTGTGAGTGTTGCCATGATAGCATGCTTGCCACGAGGCTATTTGCTTAAATGCTAAATTGCATGAATGCCTGTGGATGAAGGCTTTATTACTTGAATTGGAACAATTCATCAAAATGTGAGTTTTAAGTCCACTTGGAGTGGCAAATCATCATGTTTTAAGCCCACCTTGTTTGGTGGCAAATCCGCATTTCTAAGCCCACTTGAGGGTGGAAAATTCAAACCATTTTCGAAAACAAACATTGAATTGTTTTGTTCCAATTCAGGTGATCTAGTCTATACTTGTATGCTGTGCGCATCACATGTTAAGTTTTAGCTAATAACCGTACTAAGAACACATGTGTTTTCAAAACGACATATCATGTTTAGTAGAGGCCGATCCTTTGATCGAGCGAGCGGGGGTGCTCATTTAAGGACCTTCCCCTCTCGTACCCAAGTTCCCGAGCCAAGGTAACTTTGGTGATGACGGACACGTGACCTTTGGCATGAGTCAGGGTTTCCTAAATTTCCCCAAAATAAAACATTTATGGGGCGACTCTATAATCTGGCAAAGCAGTCCATGTTTGGCACTTCTTGATTAAAATTGATTTTCCAAAACGATTTGCCAGATTTGGACTCTTTGGTGATTTATCAGTCTTACATTGCACTTTGTGAGACTAGATACAGAACCGTGACTGGAGTCCGAACTGTAGTAGCATGAACCCAAATCCGCGCCCTCTCCAAAAAGGGGGCGCGCAGAGGAAGTTTGGGCGGTCTACAATTTCTAGCGACTCTGCTGGGGATTTAGAGAACTTGACTCGAAACTCATGATATATTGTTTTATCTACACTTATGTGTTTCTTGCATTGCAGTTGCATTGGTGCGCTTAAGTCACAGTGTTGGCCATCTGCTATTCCTGAACGGTTTGCCAGAGGCTTGCTTGGAAAAGCGCGCCATAAGGCTGACCGGTTATAGGCTCTGCCATGGTGGGAATACAAACCTCGGTTTTGCCAAGGCACCTTATTTGACCATTCGACCTAGTGCATATCGGAAGCTTTAGAGACTGTTCCAAACTAGGACAGGTTGCTTACCCGAATGCAGGTTGTTTGAAACCACATGGGTGCATAATGAAACCCTAGCTCCTGATAAGATACGACAGGGAAACCCTACCCCTCCATAGGGGTGTTTTGGCTTTCACTTGCTTGCTATGTGCTTTTAGAGTGTGTCTCTGAGAATGCATGTATCGGTTGCAAGTGCAGGTATCGGTTTGTACGTTTGGGAATCAGTCTAAGGACATCATTATTTGGGGGTGTCAAATTTGAGGCAGTGATTTGGGGGTAGCGATCAGTGTTTGAGAAAAGTTTGTTCAGCTTACAATGCCAACTGTGTGTTGTCTTTATTTAAGCCGAAATGCTGTCCGTTTTTCTGATTTTTGTTTCCTTATTTTTGTTTTATTTATCTTTTGCAAGGTAGTATTCCATTATTGCCTCCAAAAGCGGATACCCTCGAGCACTCTAGACTAGGAAGGAGGCTTTCTCGATCTAAGGATCCAGTTAACGGACAACCGGTGTTTTTGTCATTACCGATTCTGAGGCGGAGGTCATCGAGCCTGAGTCACCGATCTGGCGGTTACGGATCGAGATGTCATTGTCTACCCCACGTCTGTGATTGAAATTTGAGATTTATGTTCCTACCACGGAGAGAATATACACTGCTCGATAAACTAGCATTTTTGATAAGTATGGAAGAGATGATGCGTCAGCTCCAAGAGACCATGCAGGCCATGTAGCGAGATGCTGCTCGTCAAGTAGAGATCACCGCTCGTCAGATGGAAGTTGTAGCCTAATAGGCAGAACTGATTGCCAGGCTTCAACAACAGCGGCAACCACAACAAGCCGGAACATCTGCTTCACATCCATCTCCACCCCCACCTAGGGTTCCAACGCCTAGGGAAACAACAAACGTCTAGGAAAATACGAACGTTCCAACAGGGCCAGTTCCACCCCCAATCCTACCTCAGTTGTCTAAAGCACCGACTAATCTAGTGGATACACCGTTTGAATTTGAGGTGGATCCGACCGTGCTGAAAGTGAGTAAGCGTGAAAAGCTGTTTAAGCGGGCCTAGGGAGTCAACTTGATTCCGGACATAGATGATGGATACACCAATTCAGCGGTTACATTGTCGGATAGGTTCAAGATGCCTCACATAGATCGTTTTGATGGCTCAGGCGATCCTATGGTTCATTTGAGGCTATTTTCTAATATTCTGCACCCGATGGGCTTAACGAGACTCCAGAAACTTTCACTCTTCAGTCGGACCCTGTCGGGTATTACGGCCATTTAGTGCATAAACTAGAGTCGATGAAAAGAAGTTGGAAGGAGATGGCGAGACCTTCGTCGCGCAATATTAAGTATAACACCAGTTGAGGTCACGACCGTGATTTTGAAGTGACGAGCAAGAGTAGAATGAAGGCTTTTCGACTTTGTCACTTTCGATGGAGGCTAAGGCCTCCATGATGACAACTTCGACCACTCGAGAAGGATCGATAAGGATGGTTGTACACAACACGCAACCCAGTGATGCAAAAATGATCATTACCCCTTCCACCTTGGCGGCTTGCATGAGATTGGGGTCTGATTGAGGGCGCTATGAAGCAAGGTTTGATTGACCGGAAAGGAAGCGACCTAAGAGGGCATTTGCGTGGTTGAATCGATTACGATGAATGCGGCCGTAGAACCGGCGTCGGCATGGTCACCACCACGCCAAAAACAGCTACACCCTTCACCGGTGCGTCCGGAACCTGCTTACAAACAGCCAAAAACCCACATAGAGGCCAAAGAGTCTTCACCCCGCTATATATGGCCTCGTCTAAAGCCTTAGGAGTCTTGATCAGAAAAAGGGCATTTGAAGCCCCTAGAGCCGCGGCCATTACCAAATAAACTTCTTTATTCCCATAACCTGCCAAATATTGCGCCTTTCACCAACAGCACAGTCATGACACCGAATTTTGCTACAGACTATGTCATGAGATCCAAGATCTTATTGACAACAAGGTGATTGCACCTCCTGACAAACCAAACGTCGCTACCAACCCTCTCTCACCACATAACAACAACCGCTCTCCATCCAGGCAGGTAAACCTTATTCAAACCATGGTCATCCACTACAACCCAAGCATATACATCACACCCTCCCACCTACCTAAGCCCGAGGTGTTCATCCCAGACAGCACAAACTTGTGCATGTTGAGCACCTCCCTAACCCAACCCGAGCTGATGGTGGTGACTGTCGAAGACAAAACCGGGGTTACCTTGGAGGAGCATGGGAATGTTGATTCAGAACCTGAGGGATCTGGGAGCTTTACAGAGGAAGCATATAACCCGTGTGGTTATATCATGCCATCAGATCCACCTAAGCCGAGGGTAGAGTTGCCAACTGGGGCAGAGATCAGTGTGGTCCGGGAGGATAGACCAAGTCAGCGGCTAGATGACCTAGTAGAGTTTGAGGAGGATATTTCCAATTTGCAGTTCTTTAACGAGCAAGACCCGGGAGATGTAAACATCAACTGGTTTGACTTGAATGGGTCGGTAGATAATTTAGGGTGGCTCAGTGACAAGCCAAATGTTGTTGAGGAGCCTCAGCTAGGACAGGGACCGTTAGAAACGGGAACATCTGTAGTTGCTGGAATAGCTGAGAATCAGGAATAATTGCCGGAGAGCACCGGTGCGAAGAATTTTGCTCGGGAATCGGGTAGTTTATGTACGGCAGATGCGGAGCAGGAAGCCGCACTGAAGCGGTTTGAACAGGAAAAGATTGAGAATCTTGAGAGGGCAAGAAAAGCCATAGCACTTGAGTGCGGAATGTGTTGTGAGCCTGAAGCGACTCTGATGGAACAGACGGTTATCTGTCGATTCTGATGGGATGTGGTGGGAAGGCGATGACTTGTGTCTTGTCCACCTGTGATGAGGACTAGAAGCGAGAACCAAGCAGACACGACACAGTACAGGAGGTCGACCAAATGACCCGAAGTGGGCGGTACTTCAAGCCCCTACATTTGGACCAGTCGGAGGTGTCCGGGAAGGACAAAGAAGCAGAGAGGTAGAAAGAAAAACTACTAGAGGAGGAAGCTGTGCTGAAACAGCTAAAGAAAATTCAAGCAGACATTTCTATCTAGGGACTGCTTATACCCTCAAGGGTTCATAGACAGGCCGTTCTTACAGCCATAGACAGGGCCAAGCTTTCAATTGATACAACACCCGAGCAGTTGGTAGGATTGGTATTCCCAGGAGGGGCTTCACCGACCTTGACCTTCCCCGACAAAGAACTACCGCCTAAGGGCTCTGATCATAACAAGCCGCTCTATATCTCCGTGGAGTGTAGAGAAAAATGGATACTGGTGGTCCTTGTTGACACGGGATCTGCAATCAATGTATGTCCGTCGAGAATGGCATATGGTATCGGGTTGAAGCCCGCAGATTTCGTGCCTACAGCCCAAGTAATACGGGCTTATGATAATACCAGCCAGGAGGTGATAGGGACCATACGGATTAAGACTCAAGTTGGCCCGGGGAAATAGGACATTGAGTTCCATGTCTTGGACGTTCCAGCCACCTTCAATCTACTCCTTAGGCGGTCGTGGCTGCACCAAGTGAAGGCTGTCTCTTCCACCTTACACCAGATGCTGAAGTACCCCCACGGGAAGGGGGTGACAATTGTTTTTGGGAATTCTTCAATACATCCGCCGCCAGAGGTTTCTATACCAGATCTAGAGATTGAGCATGGCGCGGAGGATGTATTTCTGTCAAGATTCACCCTAGCTGAGGCTCGGGTTGTACAGAATATGTTGGCCGTTGATGAGGGGCTATACGTCAGTGCACAATCTGTCTACCTCATGAACAAGCTTCAACACATGCCCAGAATGGGATTGGGACGAAGTGGCCGGAAGGGCGTCGCGGCATCGACCGAAGTGTCGTATAACCCACATACCTTTGGCTTAGGTTACTCGCCTACCAAGGAGGATTGGGTGTGGAAAGGAAGAGAGATGCCTGGAAGAGCCAGAGCTAAACAAGCTGGGAAGCACTATACGTTAGTGCACAGGCCTATCGAGGACCACTGAATGGGCCTTCATTCGGAGGAAGATTTCTCATTCTGCGGCTTTCCAGAGCCATGGTAGAATTCAGAGAGGTGGCACTTGCCGGGTTTTGAGATCTTCTTTGACTTGCAATTACCAGGGGATAAAGTTGTCGAAGAGTGGTGACCCTGGCCAAATTTGAGTAGTGCAAGGAGGAAGATTAAAACCTGAAATTGAGATGGGAGTAGCGCTGGCTTGTCTCCTCTCAGATCCTCTGATAGTACTGGAGTGCTTAGGGGATAACTTCTCAGTTTCTATGATCGGGGATCAAGTGGCTGTGGGCCCATTTTCTGGCATTCTCGATGCATCCATCGCACCCTCCCTCGTCTGGCAATATAATGAGGGCTTTTTATCGAGTAGTTCTGGATCAGGTAGTGAACCAGAATCTGATTCCACAGAGTCTGTGGAGTCGGAATCAGATTCCAGTTCTTCTAAGTCAGAGTCATATATTCCTGGAGTTGATAACCCCAATGCCCTTTATCTGTCGGTCGTCTTTTCTTTTCCTTTGAGTCTGTTGTAGAAGGATCGAATTTGGATATTGTTAATGAGAGTGGAGCATTTGTGGCTTTTGAATACTTTTCTCGCCTTTAGTTTATTGCATTAATCGGGACTTTCAAAATTTTGATGAAAAGCGGAGGAAGAAATCCTCTAATTTTGAAACATTAGATTGATCAAGAGCAGAAAAGGTTTGTAAAACCTTTAGTTGATGAAATCACCTCAATTAATGTTGGTACTGAGAAGGACCCACGGCTGGTCCAAATCGGGTCTACGTTGTCTTCTGAGGAACGCGAGTGCTTAGTGTAACATGCCCGGGGGGTACCCGCACGCGTTAAACAGTTCGGACTCCCGAGATCTCTTTGATCTAGTCTCACTAGTGCAATATGAAACGTAGACGAGAGTCCAGATTTGGCAACTTTTAGAAAATCCATTTTATTGCAAAACCTTTTGCCAGAAATGGACTGCGTCATCAGATCTCAGAGTTGCCACCTAATACTTTGGGAAATTAGGAAACCCATGACTCGTGCCAAGGCCATTGTTCATCGTAACCAAAGATGCTTGGCTCGGAACCTTAGGTATGAAAGGGGAAGGTCAATAATGAGCACCCCCGCTCACCCGATCAAAGATTGGCCTCTACTAAACCATGATATGACTTTTATTTTCTTTATATGTTTATGTTCTGATTATTTAATAAATCTTAAAATTTACTATATGAAACATACAAATATAGACTATGTCTCCCATTTTGGAACAACTTGATTTCATGTAGTTTTGAAGATGTATAACCCAAATAAATTGAATTTACAAACATGAAAAATCATCATTCCAAATTAAGCGACACAACCTCCATTCACTGGCATTCATACAGTTATATCAAGTAAGCAAGTAACCACATGGTAGGATGCTTAAACATAATAAGAAAAACACACACAAGCGGGATGCTAAAGCATAAAAACTTACATATTTACCGATGTCCCGCGAACAGCTACAAAACAATGTTAGTAAACCATGCATGATCTTTTATACAAAATCCTAATGCAATTCACTCATGCGATGCAACTAAAGATTCGGCTTCTAAGATATGACATGTGAATCATCTCAAGAACATGAGGTAGCGCACATAATCACATAGGAATTGATTAAATCCACAAATGCAAACGTAGCCGAATCAAGATGCATGAAACATGGATGCAAAGCATGAATATGATGAAAAATAAATATGATGTTTATGTACAAATAAGGAAAGCAAGTAAAAGAATGGGATAGAAAGAAGCGGGGATGGGGAATTATTACAACACTTGAAAGAATAATTACAAACCAAATTACAGAGGGATGAGGAAAATATTACAACAAAATAAAAAAAATAAAAAAAACCTCGCAAAACACTCAAAATAAAATAAATGAAAGAAAAAGCTTCATGTGCCTTGGAAACCACCAGAAGTTGGCTAACATCGGAAAACAATGCCGTCTTGTCCAAAAGAAACTAACTGGCTAACCAAATAGGTCGGCCGGCCAACTGGGCCTAGCAAAACCTGTCTTGTTGCCAAAACCAAGAAAATGAACAAACAAGAAATATGTAGCTGGCTTGACTAACTACTACCGGTTAGATTAAAACAAGGAAACAAAAATAGAAAGTGCAAAATTATAACAAAATTAACATGAACCTAAATTAAGAAAACAAATCATGTAAGATTAAAACAAAACTAATATGAAACTAATATAAGAGGATAACTTTAACCTAGGAAATGCAAGATTACTACACAACTACTATGAAACTAAAACAAGAAAACAAATATAAAATAGAACATGCAAGATTGTGAAATTAAAATAAGAACACAAAAAAAACACAACTACTACAAAACTAAAACAAGAAAATAAATATGGGATAGAATATGCAAGATTACAACAAAAGTAATATGAAACTAAAATAAGAAAATAAATATAAGATAGAACATAATATGAAACTAACATAAGAAAATAAATATAAGATAAAGCATAGAAGAAAAATGAAAGAATTGAAAATTCACCTTGCAAAAGAAGGATTGAACTCCTTGATTTTCTAACTTCCTCTTGATCACCCTCAAGGTTGTGAATTATGATCTTAATCCTCAATTCAAAAGCTTGGAATTTGAGCTTAAAATGGCGATTTTGAACAAGTGTATGATCACTCTATTCTTGGAAAGAATACTCTCTCTTTGGTTAAGGCTTTGAGTGATTTTTGACAAGGGAAGATGAGATGTAAGAGGCTATGTAACTTCACTAGTTTGGCAAAACAACTCTCTTGTTTTTAAGACTTCTTTTCTCTCAAATTCTAACACAATTTTAGCATTCTTTCCCTACCCTTCTCTTCTTCAAATCCTTCTCCCAATTCAAGACTAGAGCTCTCATTATATAGCCAATGCAAGTAGGCAATGGTAGAAGACAAAGTGGAGTTAATAGGGGACAATGTATAATGGAGGTGAATGATGAATGGTGATGGTGTGGTTGCTTTAGGAAAATGGATTATGACTTAAGATGGTGGGATGTGATTATGAAAGTAAATGGTGAGTGGGGATAGTAGGATGTAATTATGAAAGTGGATGGTGAGTGGGGATGATGGGATGTGATCATGAAAGTAGATGGTGGGGTGTAATTATGAAAGCGGATGATGAGGGGAGATGGTGGGATGTGTAGATGATGAGTGGGGATGTTGGAGGATGAGTGGGTGCACTTGAATGGATCAAAAAATGGCTCAAAGGGATGTCCCAACCAAACTAAAACCAAAAAAAACGGGGCTGCTGCTGTTGTGGGCCGAGTCAAGAAAATCTGCTATTAAGCCCAACTTCAAACGAGCATATCTCCCTCATATGGGCTTGGTTTTAGGTGGTTTTTGGGTCTAAATTGAAGCCCCAGAAGTCTACTTTCCAATGGTGGTGGTCTCACAATTAAATTCCAAGTATACAAAGAGATATGCCTAATTTAGTGAAGGCGGTGCATTTCTCTCGGGCCTAGGTCAATAAAATCTGCTTTTATACACAACTTCAAATGGGTATATCTCCCTTATATGGACTTGGTTTTAGGTGGTTCTTGGGTCTAAATTGAAGCCCCAGAAGTCTAATTTCCAATGGTGGTGGCCTCACAATTAAATTCCAAGTATACAAAGAGATATGCCAAATTTAGTGAAGACTGTTCATTTCCCCCGGGCCCAGGTCAACAAAATCTGCTCTTAAACCCAACTTCAAATGGGCATATCTCCTTCATATGGACTTGGTTTTAGGTGGTTCTTGAGTCTAAATTGAAGCCCCAGAAGTCTACGTTCCAATGGTGGTGGCCTCACAATTAAATTCCAAGTATACAAAGAGATATGCCGAATTTAGTGAAGACTGTTCATTTCCCTCTTAATGATTTGATGCTCATTATTTTCCTAAACTAGTTTTCTTTCATCCCCTCCTATTTCCTTCAAATCCAAACCTATAAAGAAGATGTTTTTAAATATTTTTTTTCAAAGAGTTCACCTCCCTTCCATTTATTTCCACTCTATCCTTACTCAGTTTACTAAAAAGTGTAATATTTTAATCGAAATGGGAGTCTCAGAACATCGTAGAAACAACAAAAAAACAAATTATTTTGAAAAGAGGGTTTTAAGGTCTAAAATAGTTTGGCCAAAAAAATGTGTAAAGATTGGGATTAAAGCTCAAATTTCATTTTTCTTGTTGAGGATTCTGTGAGAAACACATTCTAATTATCATCATCGGGTAATCAACAGAAAGCGCCCAAGTCTTAGGGCTGGTCAAAATGGGGTGTCTACACTTAGTCACTTTATTAAAAGTTTTCAAAGATGTTTTCACGTGATCCTACGAAGACATGCCTGGAATTGATCCTAAGATTGTACAGCACCGGATCCCTCTTGACCCAGAGGCCCGACCTGTTAAACAGAAGCTCCGAAGGATCTGCCCGAACTAGGCTCTGAAGATAAAAGAAGAGGTCACCAAGTAGATTGATGCAGGGTTCTTATTGGTATCTGAATACCCTACTTGGCTGGCCAATATAGTTCCGGTGCAGAAGAAAGACGGCAGAATTCGGGTATGTGTGAACTTTAAAGATCTGAACAAAGCCAGTCCGAAGGACGACTTTCCTCTGCCTCATATTAACGAATTAGTAGACTTCACTGCTGGGCATGCGCTGCTCTCGTTTATGGATGGGTTTTCAGGCTACAACCAAATTTTGATGGCACTCGAAGATAGGGAGAAAACTGCCTTCACTACCCGGTGGGGAACTTATTGCTATAGGGTGATGCCGTTCGATTTGAAGAATGCTGGGGCTACATATCAAGAAGTTGCAACCACGATTTTGCATGATATGATCCACAAAGAGGTCAAGGTGTACGTGGACGACATGATTGTCAAGTCCAAAGAAAGAAAGGGCCACTACATCGCCTTGTAGAAATTTTGCCAACGGATTAGAGAGTATCGGTTGCAGCTGAATCCTTAGAAATGTACTTTCGGTGTTACAGCAGGGAAAATGCTCGGGTTCTTGATCACACAAAGGGGTATCGAGGTCGATCCTTCCAAGATTAAGGCCATACTCGAAATGCCACCACCAAGGACTGAAAAAGAGGTGCGAGGCTTTCTAGGTAAGGTGCAATTCATAAGACGGTTTATTGGAAAATTAACCTTGACTTGTGAACCACTGTTTGGTCTCCTAAAGAAAGGAAAGAAGTTCAATGGGATGGCCAGATGCCAAGTCGCTTTCGAGCAAATCAAGAAATATCTCTGAACTCACCTATGTTATACTTGCATGGGCGGAAACCGTTGATATTGTATCTGTCAGTAACCAAAACGACAATAGGCTGTATGCTTGCACAGGAGTCTAAGGACAAAGTGGAGAAGGCTATCTACTACCTGAGCAAGAAAATCTTTGGAATATGAGACCGCCTGCGCCACTAGAGAAGGCTTGTCTGGCCTTGGTATAGGTTACCAAGAAGTTGAGGCACTACCTGTTAGCTCATTCTATAATACTGGTTTCGAGATTAGATCCCATCAAATTATCTCTTTGAGAAACCAGCACTTACGGGTAGGCTAGCTCGTTTGTTGCTTCTTCTCTCCGGAATGGCATCTGGGATCTTAGAGGCTGTGTCCCTGATTTTAACGGGTCGTGGGAGAGACACTTTCCCTTAGTGGAGTTTGCCTACAATAACATTTTCCAATCAAGTATTGGCATGGCACCATTTGAGGCCTTGTATGGTCGACTGTGTAGATCTCCAGTGTGTTAGGCCGAGGTGGGTGATGCACCTTTGTTAGGTCGAGTTGGTTAGGAAACTACGGAGAAAGTTTCACTTATCCGTAAGAGGTTAATTACAGCTCAGAGTCGCCAAAAAAGTTATGCCGACCGTAGAAGGAGACCTTTGTCTTTTAAGGTGGGAGATCATATCTGTTTGAAGATATCACCTAGACGGGGTTTGACGAGGTTTGGGAAAAGTGAGAAGTTATCACCTCGGTTTATTGGCCCTTTTGAGATCCTTGAACAGATTGGAGAGGTTGCTTACCATTTGGCGTTACCACCACAAATTTCTAGGGTTCATGACGTGTTTCATATTTGTATGCTTCGGAAATATGAGTCGGATTCATCGCACGTGTTGGATTGCACCAACTTAGAGGTAGATGAAGATGCCTCGTATGAGGAGAGACCGGTGGAAGTCTTGGATAGACGGGATCAAGTTTTGCGAGGCAAGACAATTCCCTTGGTAAAAGTATTGTGGAACACCATGGAGTTGAGGAAGCAACGTGGGAACGGGAGGCGGAAGTTTGCTCCAAATATCCGGATTTGTTTGAAAATGTTTAAGTTACTTTGCATTGTAATACCCCCATGTGGTTGAGAGAAACGTGTTGAAATTGTTAAATACATGTTATTATCGTGTTGTTATTTTAAGCATGTAGTTGTTGTGGATTATTATTACTTTTGGAAGACTTCATGTTTATGAGTATTTGGAAGGTGGTTATTAATGAGAAACCGTGATGTGATGGTGAAAATTGGTTGAGAACTAATGTTGTAAATTGTAAATGAAATAGCGTGGCTTTGATCGCTAGAAACCCTTTTGTTTGGGTAGTTTGATTTGAAATTTCGAGGACGAAATTCTTTAAGGGGGGAAGGTTGTAGCGATCCTGGTTTTGATTCTTCTTTCATGTTTTTCCACTTCGATTGGGCCGATCTGGGGTCGAGGTGCCCAGTCAGCTTGCGGGGGTCTAGGGGGCACGCCCCTCAAAACAAAAATGCAAAATGCATTCAAAGTTGCTTTTCCGCTCGATGATGCAGGTGTGGGAGGGGCATGCGTGTGAAACGAGGCATACGTCTGAGAAAAGCAGGCGGTGAAGCACCTGCTTGATAAAAAGCGAGTCTTGGTGGGAAGTTAGGTAAATCCAGAATTTTTCCTTTTCTTCTCTCTTTGGGCTGATTGAATGTCACTTTTTGTATATCTCTCTCTCTCTCTAAAAACATTTTCTCTCCCTTCTCTCTACATTTCCTACCAAAAATCTCACAAGATCTTTGATTTCTCCAAATCCATTGGGATTTAGATCCAAGTCCTTTATCAAAGTTGGTTATCCAGGCAAGGGCTACATTGTGTGCGGTGGAAATCGAGTTTAGGCATCGTTGATTTTGGGGTTTCAACTCGTTTCTTCTTCAAACTTGAGGTAGGGATTTTCTACAATCTAATATGGTTTTTAGCTTAGTTATTTGCTATTTTGTATAGATGATGAGATTTGGTTGTGGTTTGGACAAAATCTAGGATTTGGGTGTGAAATGAAAAGAAGGGTTTTGATGAATATGAGGTAAACGAGTATGAGGCTTGAATATAAGATTATGTTGTGCCAAAATAGTTGATTTTGGTGTTTGGGTTGATATTTTGTGAAAGGGGGATTTTGCCCTAATTTTGATTAAATTATTATTTTGCATAAATAATTGGAATTAACATTGAAAACGTGAAATTGGAAGGTTGTGATTATAAATGGTGATATTGGATATGTATTATCTCACCTATAGAAGTTTTGAATAAACTATTTATTTTGATATTGAACATCTCTTTAGAAATAATTGAATTGGAGTATCAGTGGAGGATAGCTATGATTGTTGTAGAAATTACATGAGGATTAGGCGATTTAATGCTAATCCATTGTTGGTGTCATTGAATATGACCATGTTATAGATACATTGTATATGTATATATATTGAGAGGAGAAAGGGGATGTACTCCATATGTGATTATATTTATAAATACATTGCATATGTATATTTGTTTGGGAGGAGAAAGGGGATAGACTCCATTTAAAGCAAGTTGGCCGAAGTGTCCTGGGTGAAAGACCCGAAATTTTATATATAAATGGGTATCGATTCCTTCGGACGAAATATCCGTAAAATGGCAGGTTTGAAGTGTTTATGTAAGTTTTGCATAATTGGAAAATCATTGAGTTGCAGTTTCATTTTGATTGTCGAAAGATAACGAATTTAACTCATGAATTGACTAGCATATGTGAGCGGGAAATGAAATTAAAGGAAAATTGAATAAGGTTGGTCTTAGTGGCATATGGATATGTAGGTCTTGTGGATGTTTCAGGATCGGTATTGTTTATGTACGTGGTATTTATACCTTTGCTAAACCTCATAGATTGTGTTAGATTATTTCTCTTTGGTGTTGGCTCACCTAAATGGGAATACCATTTTAGTGCAATTGAGATGCTCCCTCCAAGGCAATAGATTGGATGGATTTTTGGGAAGCAAAAGCTTCTTAATTATGCCTTATGTGTGTATATTTGTTATTTGTAAAGCCAAGGGCTTAAGATGTAATAATGAGACTCAATTTGTGTAACCAAGCAATGACTTGGAAACATGTAAGCCTACATGACATTTAGCTGGTTGTTAAGCGGTGAACTACGATATATGAAAGTATGTTGTTTCTTATATTTATTCACATATGAGTTATCTTTATTGTATTATTTTGGGGTGTGACAACTTGGTATCGAGCATCTTTGGGTTTGAATACTTTGGAGTGCGTGGTAAGTGGTTAGTACCATAATGGGTTTGTCTCGCTTGTTAGAGACTTATGTATGATGTTATATGCTTATATGATAACATGCTTATGGGACTATATGGGTATGGAATTTAGTTTCTAGGATGTTGATTGAATCTATGGGTTTACGGTAGTTACATTTGGAAGGCACTTGATCCTTTGCCGTTTCTAACTAGAACACTAGCAACGTAAGGGGCGTCATTATTAGGAAATGAAATTAAGTAAGTGCTTATGTGATTATGTGTTTATGTGCTTATATGGAGTGAATTATAGTTGTCAATGTATTAAGGCCTTGAGTGAAATAGCTTTGACACATTTGTGAATGTGCTAATCCTTTGTTACCTTTATTAGGATGTCAGGATGAGGACATGGTGGTAGGCATGGTAGGCCTAGGAGGTAGGAGATGCCTATACCCGATGAAATCCCGGCGCAAGAGAAGGAGGTGGTCGAATAGCGTGGCAGGCGATGGGTCAGCGGCCATGGGCGCCTTAGCCCGCGAGATGGCCGGAGCATTGAGGGAATTCATGGACATTCTCAGGACTGAGAATCAAGTCCAGGCCCATGCAGCTGAAGCAGGGCCGTCTTTTCTGAAGAGAGAGTTCTTCTAGTTGAATCCAGATGAGTTTTTGGGTGACCCTAAGGAGCCACTAAAGGCTGATGAGTGGCTTGAACAGTTAGCGAAGACATTTGAGATACTTGGCATCGAGGATGATCAGTTGAAAGTGACCTTGGCGTCTTTCCAGTTAAAGGGAGATACAGGGCAGTGGTGGAAATATGTGCGGGGGTGCATTGAAGGGACTTGGGAGGCATTTGTTGACGCCTTTCAAGAGAAGTTTTTGCCGCCCACTGTTAGGGAGAAGTTGAGGATCGATTACATCGGCTCAAGCGGTGAAGTACAGTGCTTGATTTGAGGCCACCTTTACTAGTCTATCCAGGTTTACTGAGTTAGTGGTGGTGAGAGCGCCATTGTCTAGAGTTTGAGAAGAAATTGAGGACCAGACGCATGTTTCGAGCGGCCGGTTCCATGATTAGAGATTATGGGCACCTTGTGCAGTCTGAAGCCTACCTTGAAACTATTATGCAAGCAAAAGATGAAAGGATAAGGGGCTCTAAGAGGAGTCAGGATAGTCAGGGAGGCGATGAGGTAGGGGTTCCTATCCTCAGGTCCCGAGGAACTCAATCGAGGTCCACTTTTCCAATCTGAGTTCGAGTTCTAGGAGAGGTGGGCGGGGAGATTTTACTTGCTTTAAGTGTGGTCGGTTGGGCCAAGCCTCCTTGTCCTCAAAGAAGGAGGGCAATGGCATCATCTTTGGTTCGTTTTGAGCGAGTCGGAAAGAGGCAGTAGCTCACTTGTTATCGATGCTGGTGGCGGGGCACTGAAGAGGTTTGCCACAGTTGGGTGGTACACGAGTGCGTTTGGTTGAGATAGACCTGCGAGTCACCGGCTAACACAGTCGGCCACTGAGCCTCAAGGGCCAATCAAAGTCTCTTGGCTCGATCATGTATCGAGCTTATACTCGAGGGTGGCGAGTTGAGCAAAGGCCTCTTTGGGCGTATGTATCTGATTGTAGGGCGAGATCTTGTACTGATCATACGTAGTGAGAGGTACCTTTTTGTTTTGCAATTTAGTTGCTAATGTGTTGATTGATACGGGTGCATCCCATTCTTTTATTTCGTATGCGTTTGCATCAGTTTTGGGTTTGGAGTTGGCACAGTTAGCATCTCCTATTTGTGTAGAGTCACCTATTGGTGGTCAAACTATTTTAAGACAGGAATGTCAGGGTTGTGACATCGAGGTTGCTGGTCGTCGATTACCTTTTGCATTTGTATTGATTGACATGCTTAGTTTTGATGCCATATTAGGTATGGACTGGTTATCGTCATACCGGGCTGTTATAGATTGCTACCGTCAGAAAGCTACTGTATGTACCTTGAGTGGCGATTGCTTTTATTTCTTGGGAGACCGGGTGGATAGAGTCTTATTACTGGTATATGATCCACATGGGCGGAGTGAACTTAGTTGTCTCCTTGCTAGCTTTTTGAGTAGTGAGTGTGATGAAATTCGAGTTGAATAGCTGAGGGTAGTTTGTGAATACTCGGATGTTTTTCTCGAGGATCTTGTCAGTTTACCGTCTCACCGAGAGATCGAGTTCTCCATTGATTTAGTGCCTAGCACGGCACCGGTTTCTATGGCTCCATATAGATTTGCACCTGCTGAATTGAGTGAGTTGAAGATTCAACTCTAGGAATTGTTAGATAAGGGTTTTATTCGCCCTAGTACTTCACCTTGGGGAGCACCGGCTCTCTTTGTTAAAAAGAAAGATGGAGCATTACGGCTTTGTATTGATTATCGAAAGTTGAACCGGGTTACTATTAAGAATAAGTACCCAATGCCTCATATAAATGATTTGTTTGATCAGTTGAAGGGGTCTTGTTGTTTCTCTAAGATAGACCTGAGATCGGATTATCATCAGTTGAGAGTAAGGGAGGAGGATATCGAAAGGCGGCATTAAAATGCGGTATGGCCATAATGAGTTTCTTGTAATGCCTTTTGGGCTAACTAATGCTCCAGCTGTGTTTATGGATTTAATGAATCGGTTCTTCCGTGAATTCTTAGATCGTTTTATGGTTGTCTTTGTGGACGACATTTTGATTTATTCACCTTCTAAGGAGGAGCATGAGGAACACTTACAAGTAGTACTTGAGTTACTTAGAGCCCATAAGCTGTATGCTAAGTTTGGGAAATGTGACTTTTTTAATTTGGAAGAGGATAAATTCTTAGGGCATGTAGTATCAAGGGAAGGGGTGACTGTAGATTCATCCAAGATAGAGGCAGTGCAAGATTGGGCACAACCTAAGAATGCTTTCGAGATTCGTAGTTTCTTAGGATTGGCCGGGTATTACCGTCGGTTTGTGAAAGATTTCTCTAGACTAGCTTCACCTTTGACTAAGTTGACGAGGAAAGAAATCAAATTCGTGTGGAGTGAGACTTGTGAGAAGTCGCTCCAAGAGCTTAAGATTAGACTCACCACTGCTCCAGTATTGATTATACCGGAGAGGGGTTTGGGTTATTCAGTTTATTACGATGCTTCACGAAAAGGTCTAGGTTGTGTATTGATGCAAGAGGATAAAGTAATAGCCTATGGCTCACCGATTGAAAACACATGAGAGAAATTATCCCACCCATGACTTAGAGTTAGCAATAGTGATATTTGCCTTGAAGATCTGGATGCACTACTTGTATAGTGAGAAATTTGAAGTGTTCTCTGATCACAAGAGTCTGAAATATCTGTTTACACAAAAAGACTTGAATTTGAGACAGAGGAGGTGGATGGAATTCATAGAGGATTATGATTTTGAGTTGCATTATCATCCGGGAAGGCCAATGTTGTAGTCGATGCTTTGATTAGAAAGCTAGTTAGCGATGTAGCTTCTATTGCCATCGAGAATGGGAAATGTTAGCTACTCTTAATGAGTTTCACTTGCATTTGGACGAGTATGTTGACTCCGCGACTTTGTTTTCAGTGGTTGCCCAACTTACACTTGTGAATCCAGTGTTGGAAGCGCAAAAAGGTGACCTTGAGGTGGAGTCATTCCAAGAGAAGATTTCTAATGGGAAGGTAGAAAGAGGGTTAACTGTGTATCCCGACCAAAGTGTGAGATACCGTGATCGTTTGTTTGTCTTAGGAGTCTTGAGAGGAAGTACTCAGAGTTTCATCATTAGGTGCCTTGCGGTGCATCAGGAGGCACAAAGATGTATCATGATCTTAGTTGCCAGTTTTGGTGGAGAGGTATGAAAAAGGATGTGGCTGTGTTTGTATCAAAGTGCCTTACTTGTCAACAAGTGAAGGCCGAGCATCAGAGGCCAGCGGGTTTATTGCAACCCTTGCCCATAGCTGAGTGGAAATGGGAACATAGCACAATGGATTTTGTTGTGGCCCTTCCGAGGACTCAACGGGGTAATGATGCCATTTGGGTAGTAGTTGACCATTTGACTAAGTCAGCACATTTTATTCCCATGCGCGTAAGTGACTCGGTAGATTATCTTGCCGACTTGTACATTAGGGACATAGTGAGGTTGCACGGGGTCCTTGTGACGACTATTTTGGATAGAGATCCGCATTTCCTTTGCTTTGTTGTGGCGAGTTCTGAGTGCCTTAGGCACTAGATTGACTTTTAGTATGGCTTACCATCCTCAGACTGACGGGCAGTCCGAGCGTACTATTCAGATCCTTGAGGATATGCTTAGAGGCTGTGTGCTTAATTTTAAGGGGTCGTGGGAGAGACACTTACCCTTAGTGGAGTTTGCCTACAATACTAGTTTCCAATCGAGTATTGGCATGGCACCGTTTAAGGCCTTGTATGGTCGACCGTGTAGATCTCCAGTGTGTTGGGCCGAGGTGGGTGATGCACCTTTGTTAGGTCCAGAGTTGGTTCAGGAAACTACGGAGAAAGTTTCACTTATCCGTAAGAGGTTAATTACAGCTCAAAGTCGCCAAAAAAGTTATGCCGACCGTAGGAGGAGACCTTTGTCTTTTGAGGTGGGAGATCATGTCTTTTTGAAGATATCACCTAGACAGGATTTGATGAGGTTTGGGAAGAGCGGGAAGTTATCCCCTCGGTTTATTGGCCCTTTTGAGATCCTTGAACGGATTGGGGAGGTTGCTTACCGTTTGGTATTACCGTCACAAATTTCTGGGGTTCATGACGTGTTTCATATTTGTATGCTTCGGAAATATGAGTCGGATCCATCGCACGTGTTGGATTGGACCGACTTAGAGATAGATGAGGATGCCTCGTATGAGGAGAGACCGGTGGAAGTCTTGATGAAGCGGGATCAAGTTTTGCAAGGCAAGACAATTCCTTAGTAAAAGTATTATGGAGACACCATGAGGTTGAGAAGGCAACGTGGGAACGGGAGGCGGAAGTCTACTCCAAATATTCGGATTTGTTTGAAAATGTTTAAATTACTTTTCGTTGTAATACCCCCATGTGGTTGAGAGAAACATGTTGAAATTGCTAAATACATGTTGTTATGCGTGTTGTTATTTTAAGCATGAAGTTGTTGTGGATTATTATTACTTTTTGGAAGACTTCATGTTTATGAGTATTTGGAAGGTGGTTATTAATGAGGAAACCGTGATGTAATGGTGAAAATTGGTTGAGAACTAATGTTGTAAATTGTAAATGAAATAGCGTGGCTTTGATCGCTAGAAACCCTTTTGTTTGGATAGTTTGATTTGAAATTTCGAGGATGAAATTCTTTAAGGGGGGAAGGTTGTAGCGATCCCGGTTTCAATCCTTCTTTCATGTTTTGCCACTTGGGCGATCGAGGCTTGGCTTTCGACTGCGAGGTCGAGGGACAGCGCCCCTCACAATAAAAATGCAAAACACATTCAAAGTTGCTTGTCCGCTCGGTCGATGCAGAGTCTGAGACGCACGCGTCTGCGAGAATGAGGCCGCATCTGACAGGGCAGGGGGCTGAAGCACACTACTAAAAAGGCAGGTGCGGATGGAGGTGCGGGAAGTTAGGTAGATCCGAAATTTTTCCTTTTCTTCTCTCTTTGGGCTGATTGAATGTCACTTTTTGTATATCTCTCTCTCTCTAAAAACATTTCCTCTCCATTCTCTCTATATTTCCTACCAAAAACCTCACAAGATCTTTTATTTCTCCAAATCCATTGGGATTTAGATCCAAGTCCTTCATCAGAGTTGGTTATCTAGGCGAGGGCTACGTTGTGTGCGGTGGAGATCAAGTTTAGGCATCGTTGATTTTGGGGCTTTTAACTCGTTTCTTCTTCAAACTTGAGGCAAGGATTTTCTACACTCTAATATAGTTTTTAGCTTAGTTATTTGCTATTGCGTATAGATGATGAGATTTGGTTGTGGTTTGGACAAAATCTAGGATTTGGGTGTGAAATGAAAAGAGGGGTTTTGATGAATATGAGGTAAATGAGTATGAGGCTTGAATATAAGATTATGTTGTGCCAAAATAGTTGATTTTGGTGTTTGGGTTGATATTTGGTGAAAGGGGGATTTTGCCCTAATTTTGATTAAATTATTATTTTGCATAAATAATTGGGATTAACATTGAAAACATGAAATTGGAAGGTTGTGATTATAAATGGTGATATTGGATATGTATTATCTCACCTATGGAAGTTTTGAATAAACTATTTATTTTGATATTGAACATCTCTTTAGAAATAATTGCATTGGGATATCGGTGGAGGATAGCTATGATTGTTGTAGAAATTACATGAGGATTAGGCGATTTAATGCTAATCCATTATTGGTGTCATTGAATATGACCATGTTATAGATACATTGTATATGTATATTTATTGAGAGGAGAAAGGGGATGTACTCCATATGTGATTATATTTATAAATACATTGCATATGTATATTTGTTTGGGAGGAGAAAGGGGATGGACTCCATTTAAAGCAAGTTGGCCGAAGTGTCCTGGGTGAAAGACTCGAAATTTTATATATAAATGGGTGCCGATTCCTTCAGACGAAATATCCGTAAAATGGCAGGTTTGAAGTGTTTATGTGAGTTTTGCATAATTGGAAAATCATTGAGTTGTAGTCTCATTTTGATTGTCGAAAGATAACGAATTTAACTCATGAATTGACTAGCATATGTGAACTGGAAATGAAATTAAAGAAAAATGGAATAAGGTTGGTGGCATACAAATATGCAGGTCTTGTGGATGTTTCAGGATCAGTATTGTTTATGTACGTGGTATTTATACATTTGCTAAACCTCATAAATTGTGTTAAATTATTTCTACTGGGTTGGTGGCTCACTCTATATAGGAATACCATTTTCTGGTACAGGTGAGATGCTTCCTCCAAGGCAATAGCGCGGATGGAGTTTTGGGAAGCAAGATCTTTTTAATTATGCCTTATGTGTGTATGTTTATTATTTGTAAAGCTAAGGGCTTAAGATGTAATGAGCGAGACTCAATTTCTGTAAACAAGCAATGACTTGGAAACATGTAAGCCTACATGGCATTTAACTGGTTGTTAAACAGTGAACTCTGATATATGAAAGTATGTTGTTTCTCATATTTATTCCGTATATGAGTTATCTTTATTGTATTATTTTGGGGCTATGACACACCGACTTCGAAAGATAAAGGTCTTCTCCTCTTATCGACATAACTCTTTTGTCGACTTTGGGCCGTCGCTAACCTTTTCCTAATGAGGGCAACTTTCTTGGTTGTCTCCCTAACAATTTCTGGGCCCAACAACGGTGCATCACCTACCTCGGCCCAACAAACCGGTGATCTACAAGGTCGGCCATACAAAGCCTCAAACGGTGCCATCTCGATGCTAGCTTGGTAACTATTGTTATAGGCAAATTCAATCAACGGGAAGTGTCTCTTCCAAGAGCCCTTGAAATCAAAGGCAAGCTCTAAGCATGTCCTCCAAGATCTGAATAGTGCGCTCCAACGCCTATCGGTTTGTAATGACCAAATTTTTTTTTAAAATAATCAGTACATAATTTAATTGAGCAAATTTTCGAATTTAATTGTTGTGTAAATTCTATGCAAAAATAGTTCAGTTTTATATTTTTTAAAAATAGTTTCCGATCTCAGAAAATTATGAAATTTTAATATGTTGTTCCCATATGAGTCTAGCACGTTGGATAAAAATGTCAGAATTAAATGATGAGTATTTATTTTATGAAAATTCACGGACTGATTGGTGTTCAGTTTAATTTATAGCAGAATTTTATTATTTAATTTTGAATATTTAGATCATGATTTGGATAAATTTGTTGGGTTTATCTTGGTATATAGTGGGACCATGTTTGGCTTATGGGTGGGACCCATGACTTAGATTTAATTTAATTTGAGTTTGTTCAGTGAAACATGTTTAACTATTTGGTCCTTTTTAATTATGTGATTGGTAGTAATCACTTTGGGAGTTGTAATTATTTATTATATAGGGGTTATAATAAATATTTGATAGTTGATTTTATAGTGTGTACCATATGATGAAAAATTATATATTTTATAAAGAATGAAAATGTGTATATTTGGTAGTGAGCAAAATATTATATTTTATGGTGTACAAAAATATTATATTTTGTAGTGAGAAAAATTATACCATTTTATATTTTATATTATAAAATTTTGAGGCATTATTATTACAAATTTTAAATAATACAATTGTGTAGTGGGTGACAACCCCCGTGAGGTTGGCCCTAGCTTTTATTCCACTATTACTTTTTCTTCTTTATTTTGAGCAGAGCTCTCTCTCTCTCTCTCTCTCTCTCTCTCTCTCTCTCTTCTTTTCCTCCATTATTTGTTCAATCTTTAAGCTTCAAATGAGAGTTGTTAGAGTGAGATTTTTCAAAAGTGTTGTAAATGAAAGTTGAAGAGCTCGTCGCGATCTTCGCAATGGTGTTCTCAGATTTATAATCGGGTGATGTTTGCATTTTCGGATTAGATTTTCTTCATATTTGAGGTAGGAACTTTCTTCATATTTTTACATTAAAGCTATGTTAGGGTTATTTTGAGAAAATATATCATTATAAGAGGTATTGCATTTTTTTCCGGTTATGTTAGGTAATTTTTGGAAGAATAATTATGTTGGAATGTTAAGAAAAGTGGTATTTTGAGGTTGATTTGGGAAGACCACCTTGTGTTGAAATTTTGTTGCTAAAAATCTAAAAATTTAATTTTAATAGTTGTATGGATTGTATCTACATCATATTATGATTAGATGATTTATTTTGAGAAATATTAAGTTGAAATATTTTTTTTATCTTTGATTTGGAATTTATTTTTGAGAAAAATAAATTTATGTTGATGAATATTGAGTAAATGCTTAAGTTGGGATTATAGAGTTGTTTTGGGATTAAAAACTCTGAAAGTGTTATATTCATGATATTTTATACAAGATGATATGTTGATGATTAACTTGTGTTCATTTTTATGAAAATAAAAATGTGAAATGTGGGCTTTCAAACTCATAACCTTGAAAATGTTACTATTGGGCATATTTCATAATTTTTGATGTAAATACCATGTTGATTAAGTAATTTTAGAAAAAATTGTGAAATTGTTATTGGTAGAGAATTTGGTAAAAATATTAACTCTTTAAATAGCTTGGCATGAAAAATGGGTTATGTATATGTTTTTGCAACATCTAGATGATTTTCGAAATCATCCTTTGATTTGTTTTGAAAATTGATTGTTGATTCAAGAAGATGAGAGATTTTTTTTTTTAAGTGGGTTTACTTTATTGTTCCTTTTAAAATCGAAATTGAGGGTTTTAAACTATGAGGATTGAAGAGAGATGTTTTTGGTGACTTCTTTCAATAAATGAAGATGAGTGATTTTGGTGAGAAAACCTAGAAATTTAGGGTTTTTAAGAAAGATGTTGACAATCTTTGAAGATGTTATTATATTTATTTTGTGTGTCAAAATAAATGATGTTTGAGAACATTGTTTATTTGTTTACATATAAATGATAGTTTTCATGGAATATGAGAATTGTTGAAGTTTTGAAAATTGTTGTTCAAAATGTTGATATAGTCTTGAAGTGACTAAATGGTTGAGATTACTCTAAGTGTGGGAATTTTGTTGTCCCATGGATGAATTAAAATAAAAGTATTTATATTCATCTTGAGAAATTATATTGAAATGAGAAATAAGAATTTTGATCACAATGGGAATATTATGTGAAAGTATTGAAAGTGAAAGAAATATTACATTGTATTATTAATCATTGCATTGGCATATTAATTCATTTGATAATGATGAGTTTTGAAATTTGATTTGAAAACTTTGCATTGAGAAATGAATGTTGGGAAACAAGTTTTCATGAAATGATTTTGGGGTAAATACGGTGGTAAGTCATGAAAGGTGGTGTAGATGATAAGTGTTGAGCCTTCCAATTAATATTGGTAAAAATGACAAATTGGTAGTACTTGCATAGTCTACTTGCAAACACCAGCCTAGGAATTACCTGAGTCGTATTTACCACCTTGGAATTTTATTGAAATTGTTGGATTAATATGTTTTCAAATTGGCATTATGCATAAGATTTTCAAAAAATGATAAAAATATTTTAAGCATGATATGACATATGCATTCATTTCATAAGACTGTATAAAATGTATTGATGCTTTGTTAAATGTCATTATGAATTGTTTAACTATTTGATTTCATTGACAAATGGGTAATTGAATGAATTGAGAAGGATGTCATGTTACTTTTGAAGCATGTTTATTTATTTAAATTAACTAGTTGTGGTTAATTAAAATAAATTAGGTTCAAGAGATTACGTAATAGAATAATATGGTTTCACGTATATGATATGATTTCACGTATATGTATGACTATTTTGGTATTCGCATATCTTCTAATGTTTTAATATGAGATTGTTTGGTGAGCTAGTGGTTGCTCACCCCCTGCCTGTATATGTGTACAGAGAATGCTTTCAGATTTAAAGATCAAACAATGGGTTTTACCATTTCATAAGTATAATGTAGTGATGGATTGTACTATTTCATTTGTTTGTTTGGCTGAGTGCTTTTTTTTTTTTTTTTTTGTAAAGAGTAGTGTCATATCTTTTATTGTAAGCCTTAGGGCATTTCTTTTATTTGTATGAAAATGTCATTATTGTATCACAAGAGGAAATATGTATATTTCATTATTCATCATTTCATCAAATGATGAATTGACATTTGTAAATGGACTTAATTAATGAATATTGGTAATGTTATCCGAGTAATAAAATATGGGACGTGACACGGGTTGAGGATGATAAGCGATACTAAAGGTCAACTTGGTTCCCAACGCCTCTTGAAGACTTTGCCATAATTGGACGGTAAAACGAGGATCTCTATCTGATACAATGGTTACAGGAACCCCATGAAGTCGAACTATCTCTTTAATGTACAACTCTGCCAAATGCTCAACTGAGTCATCGGTGCGTATCGAAATGAAAAACGTAGACTTAGTCAACCTATCAACAATCACCCAAACGACATCATTGCCTTGCTGTGTTCTAGGAAGCCCAACGACAAAATCCATGGTAACATGCTCTCATTTCCACTAGGCTATCGATAAGGGTTTAGGGTTTTAACAAACCCGTTGGCCTCTGGTGTTCAGCCTTCACTTGTTGACAAGTAAGGCACTTCGATACAAATAAGGCGACATCCCGTTTCATACCCCTCCACCAAAACTGACGACTAAGATCTTGATTCATTTGGTGCCTCCCAAATGTACCGCAAAGGCGTGGTGGTGGAACTCCAAGTACATCCTCTCTACAAGATTACAGTATAAACAAACGATCTAGATAACGTACACTCGGATCCGAGTGAATGTTCAAACCCTTTTTTTCCTTCCTGTTAGAAATTCCTATTTCGAATTGACTCCACTTCACGGTCCCTTTGTTGTGCCTCTATAGCTTTGTTAATCAAGGTAGGTTGAGCACTCAAAGTAAACAAGGTTGCACTCTCACCAAACTCACCCAAGTGAAAATCAAACTTGCCGATGTCACCTAGCATAGCCCATTCCCGAATGGCCATACTTGCCAAACTACTCACAGATTTCCGACTCAAAGCATCGGCCACTACATTGGCCCTCCCCGGATGATAGTGCAACTCGAAGTTATATTCCTCTATAAATTCCATCCACCTCCGTTGGTGTAAATTCAAGTCTTTTTGGGAAAACAAATACTTTAGACTCTTATGATCGGAGAAAACCTCAAACTTCTCGCCATATAAATAATGTCTCCAAATTTTCAAGACGAAAATTATTGCTGCTAATTCCAAGTCGTGAGTGGGGTAGTTCTTTTCATGAGTTTTCAATTGCCGTGAACCATAAGCCACAACCTTTCCCCCTTGCATCAAGATGCAACCAAGCCCATCCGAGACGCATCACAATAAACGGTGTAACCTAAACCTCTTTCTAGAATTATAAAGACCTGTGCGGTAGTCAATCTAGTTTTTGAGTTCTTGGAATCACCTTTTATAAGCCTCACTCCACACAAATTTGACACCCTTTCTAGTCAATCTAGTCAAAGGCGCAGCTAGTCTAGAGAAGTCCCTCACAAAACGTCGATAATACCCGCTAACCCCAAGAAACTTCGTATCTCAAAAACATTTTTGGGTTGTCCCCAATTCTGCACGGCATTTATCTTCGAGGAATCTACAGTTACTCCTTCTCTTGACACCACATGACCGAAAAACTTCACCTTGGTTAACCAAAACTCGCATTTCTCAAATTTGGCATACAATTGGTGCTCTCTAAGCAAATCAAGTACTACCCGCAAGTGAGCTTCATGTTCCCCCTCGGTGGCTGAATAAATTAAAATGTCATCCACAAAGACAACCATGAAACAATCCAAATATTATCAAAAAATTTAGTTCATCAAATCCATAAAGGAAGCCGGTGCATTAGTCAACCCAAAAGGCATCACGTGGCCGTTTTCTGGATGTCCTCCTCCTAGACTCTCAACTGGTGGTACCCCGACCTTAAATCTATCTTCGAGAAGTAACGAGACCCTCTAAGTTGGTCAAACAAATCATCTATTCTGGGTAAGGGATATTTGTTCTTAATGGTAACTCGGTTCAACTTGCGACAATCTATACACAACCGCAATGATCCATCCTTCTTCTTCACAAAGATAGCTGCGCTCCTCAAGGCGATGTACTAGGGCAAATGTAGCCCTTGTCTAAAAGCTCTTGGAGTTGAATCTTCAACTCATGCAATTCAGTGGGTGCAAATCTATACAGCGCTATGGAAATCGGTGCCGTGCCAGACACTAAGTCAATGGAGAACCCAATCTCCCAGTAGGGTGACAACCTAGTAAGGTCCTTGGGAAAGATATCCGGGTATTCACAAACTACCCTTGGCAATTCAACACGAGCCCCGTCACTCTCACTATCCAAAAGAGTTGCAAGGAGGCCTCTAAGCTTGTTCCTACCACAAGGATCAAAAACTGGCGACAAGACCCTATCAACTCAGTCCCCCAGAAAATAAAAACAGTCACCACTCGAGGTGCACACCGTAACTCTCTGGCGGTAACAATTAATCACAGCTCGGTACGAAGATAACCAATCCATACCAAAGATGACATCAAAACTCGACATGTCTAGCAACACAAAAGCAAACAGAAGTTGACGCCCAACAACCTCTATCTCACAACCATAACACCCTCGGTCTAAATCAACTGTACCCCAACTGGCGATTCTACTCTGAGCGGAGATGCTAACCGTGCCATCTCTAACCACAATGCGGACGCAAATGTAGTAGATATAAATGAATGAGATGTACCCGTATCTATCAACACATTAGCCAAAGAATTACACACAACAAAAATACCTCTCTGGCGAGGATCTGGTAATAGCTCTAAGCGCGACAACGCGCACGCACCCCTGTGACCTCTGATCAACCTGCTCATCTCTCGGAGCATAGGCCTGCTGCACTAACTGAGTTGAAACGGCTCCCTGATTCGCTCGTGAAATCTGGGCTGAGTGAGCCTGTTAGTGGCTCTGAGTCTGCCTCAACCCTGATGCGCTTCCCCGACTGCGGGCAAGCTCTCTTCATGTGCCCCGACTGACCACACTAATAGCAAGTAAGTCCTGGCCCTCTACTCTGAGACTGATTCTGGGATCGGTTAGGTGGTTGTGATGGCAACATCTGCTGTCCTCCTCCCTTCTGTGGACACACAAAGGCCTTGTGACCCGGTTGGCCACACTTAAAAACAAGAAAAACTATTTGATGCACTCTTCCCTGAGCCCATGCTATGCAAAGAGAAGGTGGATCTAGACTACTGCGGTTGAGACTGTGATGAAAAAGTGCTCATGCTCTTCTTGTTGGGTCTATAGCCCTCCTGTGTAAACATAATATTGGATGCACTTCTTGGAGCGAACTAAGTAATTTTGGATACTTGGAGCGGACTAAGTAATAGCAATACATTTCTACTTCTATTTTACTCTTTTTCAATTGTTTACTAAGTAATAGCAATGTTAAGCATATCTTTAATATTTTAATTATCTTTAGCTAGATTAAATAAAAATTTATTTTATTTTATTTTTTACACAATTAAATAAATTTATTTTTTTTAAATAAAATAAATAAAATATCAATAAAAATATATGTTATTTTTTAATTACAATTTTAAATAAATTTATTTTAAAAAATAATAATAATTAAATAATAAAATTAAATAAAACATCTATTAAAATTTAAATAATGAAATTAAATAAAATATAAACAAAATTTAATAATAAAACATCAATAAAATATCTATAAAAATTATTTTTAAAATTAAATAAATAAAACATCAATAAAAAGTTAAATAAAATTATTTTATTTTTAAATTGAGACATTTAAATTTTATTAAATTTTACTAAATATAATATATAATTAAATAGTAGAGGGTCAAAATTGTCATTTTATCATCTAATTACATGGGATTGTTATCCCAGGAAAATTTTCCCACACCCCCCTAGGATAGTGTAATCCCACATATGGGGGATAAGGAGTCTAGCCAAACTCCATGTCCGACGGACTAAAAAAAAAAAATAAACGCCGAATAAAAGACTTCCAATGGATTACAATCTAAATAGTGTTTAGTCCCCCTCCCCCCCCCCCCCCTAATCCTCCCAATCAAACGCACCCTATCAATTAGCTCACTTCATTAGCTTCTCTATTATACTTATTTTTTAAACTCAAAAGATTATTGTCTTTTAAGATATAGGGTTTACGAACATTGAAATCAATTAGTTTTGAAGATTTGCACACCATGAATGACACTGAAATGGTTGCTTCTGATATAAATATTGAAAACGTTGTTTGAACATTGAAAATGTTAGTTTATGACTTCATTTTTTAATCTTTTATTTATCTCGTTCGTATGTTAGGAAAATTAGTTTGTTTATCATGTTCAGATAACCAAAGTTGAACTTTTACACAATATTTAATTATTTATATTTAAACGAAACAAGTTTGTTCGAATTATTAAGATTGACAAAATATTAAATGTTTATACATAAAAAAAATGAATATTTTAAGTTAGTTCGGTTAAAATAATTAAATTTTTATTTATTATTCAGATGTAAATTTTTGTTCACATTAAGTTTGTTCAACTCTGTATTTATGAACATGACTAATTTAATGAATTTGAAACGACGATGAGAGAAAAGAGTTCAAGATCGACAATGAAAATCACCAGTGAAAATGGAGGTCGAATGAAACACTTTGCCGATGATCTGAAACGATGAGACGACAAGATGAGACACACTAAGAGTTCAACACCAACTATGGAAATCAACACCAGCGAAGATGGAGGCTGAATGAAACCTTCGCCGGAGATGGAGATGAAGACCGACGAAAATGGTCTCTGTTATAAAGATTGTGGAGTTTTTGTTGTGTGTAGTGGTGAAGATGAAAAGTTTTTGGTATGTGTAATGATGTGTATTCAAATAGTTGGTAGTGTGTTACTATAGAATTAGTAATAGAAACTTAATGTGTGAATTAAGATATTTTTAAACTCTAAAAATTATTTTATGTATGTACTAAGTAATGATGTGTACTGAAAGTATTAGTAGTGTGTAAATAGAATTACTCAAAATAGATTCTTTATGTATAGACTCTAGAATAAATTTTATCTTTTAATGAATGTAATTGTCACGAAAACGTTCCAATTTAGGGAAATTCTACTATATATACCCCTTGAAAGGGGTGTATGCACTCTTACGCTGTGTTTGGTTGCAGGATTTGGGGAGAGATTTGGAAAGGGAAAGAAAAAATGTGTGTGAAACTAGGTGAAATATATGCATGTTTTATTCACATTTCACCTATCTTTTCCATTTCCCTTTCCAAATCTATCCTCAAATCCCCCAACCAAACACAACATTAATATGTCTTCTTCTTTTCTTTTCTTTTTTAGTTATGATCAATTTTCTTCTTTAATTATGACAATATTTTAATTATGACTCTTGAAATCTTTAATTGTGCCTCAAGTAATGTTTGATTATGATTTTTTTTTAATTACTTTTAATTATAACTGAAAAAATATATAATTTGATCATTTTTTCTTTAATTATTTTTCCTTATCATTTTTTATTAAGTATAATATTCTTTCTTTTATTTATGAGACCATGTGGTATGGGCATCTTTAGTGGAGATGCTATGAAATATTTTAGTATCATATGTTAGAGGAGAGAGAGATGTCAGTTAGGGGAAGAAACCCAAATGCAATAGAGGTGTTAACGAGCGTGTCAAAATTGTTGCTCTTTGTATAGTCACTAACTAATAATAATCCTTGTGGGCTTCAGGTCCCCTGTGCTACTATTCTGCATCCCTAATTGTGGTCAGGATATTAAGACCAATTTGGGAATTAATTATTTTAATTGATTTCTTTAAATTGTTTTTATAAAAATATGTACAGAAAATAGATAAAGTAATGTGATATTTTTTATAGTGATTTTTAAATTTTTAAACTACAAATCTAACTTTCCAAATGAAGCCCAAGAATAGGATTATTTGGGAAGTTGGTTTTAGGGTTAAAAAAGTCACCCAAAAAAAAAAAAGAAATTAAATAAAAAAAATTAAAGTCACTAAAAAAATTAGCGTAATTCATTTATTTTGTGGGACAATCTAAAAAGAGTTGCATTATACAAAATATCTTTCGAATACACAGAAAATATTTACATCCCACATAAAAAATAACTTTACCCTTCATAAAAATAATTTATTTATTCAATATCCAATTGATTTGAGATTTTCCCTTCAAGAAGTCTAACACCAAGGACATGCTGGGTTAGTTTAAAAGAAACAAAAAAAAAAAAAAAAAAGAAAAAAAAAGACATGTTGGGTTTAAAAAATTAGGACATGTTGTGACAGTGGTGATCAACGACTGAAATTTTGATATAGGAGAGAACATACTAATACAAGCTACAATAATAATTTCTATTGATATAAAATAAAATTAAATAAAACATATATATACCTATAGGTATGTTTTCTAGTATTTATATTGAGTTATAAGAGATAGTTGTAAAATAATTTATTTATTAAAGTTCGGTATTTTGAGTTATGCTCAATGATTATTCATGTTTTTTTTTTATTTTTTTATTATGCCATTTATGATAAGATTGAATTAAAAATCCAAACTATGTTTTTCTCAATAAATTTTATCAAGTCACTTGTTGAATCTTCCTCCATCATCTTCTCTTATTGCAGGATAATACTTATAATTGATATTAGATATGAGAAACATTTTTTGTTTGTTTGTTAAATTGTCCAAAACGTTAAATTTCATACTTGGATGCTCAGGTTCCATAGATATAATGGAGTGGCCACTTAAAACCTTAGAGGGGATGAACACTTAAAAGTTTTAAGAAAAAAATAAGAGGGGCGAGTCTATACAATTTAGAGATGATCATTAACTAATACAACTATAATAATAGATTTCTGAAATCATAAGGGGTGATCGACCCACTTGCCCCTTCTAGTCTCTAGATCCATCCTTGGTGGTGATTATTGATTAGTTTATTGCCATGACACTAAAGTATTATAGATGAGGCCAACAACAGGGATTAAAATATTAGAGATACTACAACATTTGATCTCAGTGTTGTAACTTAGTAATTATTATTCTTCGCAATACTCATCTCTTGTAATTCTTCACAAAAGAATAATATAAATTTAAATTGTTTTTTTCAATATGTATTATGGCTTGAAATTTTCAATAACAGAGAAAAATTTGTAAAATATCCCTTAATTGAAAATGAAGGTCAACAGCAAAAATTAGGTGCTTATTTTAGAATTGAGGATTATAAATATCAAATTAAGTACTCCAAAATAATATAATAGAAATTTCTTTATTCTAAAATTGAGGTTGAACTATAAAAATGGCCATGGCTTTGGTCCAGTCCGCCATCGGACTGGACGGTGCTGTTGGGCCCGTGGGGGCCCACCACGGGTCCCTTTTTGAAAATTTGAACCGTTCAATGTGTAGAACTCGTCGAGTACTATACGCCTGTCAAAAATCACGTTGATCGGATATCGATAGCTATGTGATCAAAACAGTTTTTTATCAACCGTTAATTAATTCACCGTTCATTTTTTTATACAAAACTGATTTGATCACATAGCTATCGATATCCGATCAACGTGATTATTCACAGGCATATAGTACTCGACGATTTCTACACATTGAACGGTTCAGATTTTTAAAACGAGACTCGTGGTGGGCCCTCACGGGCCCAACAGCACCGTCCAGTCCGATGGCGGACTGGAGAGAAGTTGGGCCCATAAAAATAGGGTATCTATTTCAAATTTATGTCTTCAATTTTTTAATCAATTTGCAAAAATGAAAAAAAAAATTAAATTTATTTATTCCTAGATTTACAACAAAAAAACAAAATAAAAAGCCACTATTACAAAACAATGAACTTTATATATTTTAAAACCAAAATAATTGATGACTAAAACCACCACCACCACCACCACCACCAATCTTTACCATCAAAACACCATATTCTAAGCACCACCAACCACCACCAATTACCCTGATAAGCATCACCATCATTACAATAAAAGAAAAGCATCCTTGAAATAACTACAATTTATGCACAGTAATTAGAATTACTTTGTTTAAAGGCCATTTTTTAAATATTATTTTGTCATATTCAATGAAAGGAAGGAAAAAAAAATGAAATTCTAGTGTTGAATGGAAAGGCACTTGCAATGCCAAGGTACCATTACCAACATCATCACACAAAAGAATTTTTTCTCTTTTCTTTAAGGAAAATATTTGGCAACTTAAAATTTTGTGACTCAAATGCCTCAAATCTGTCAAAACGACGTCGTTTTACACTCAAAATCTATCAAAACAACGTCATTTTACACTCAAAATCTGTCAAAACGACGTCGTTTTGAGTGATTTGAGCCATTTGAGTCACAAAATTTTAAACTACCTAACATTGTTGTTTCTTTAAAAAAATAATATATAATTTTAGCATATGTATAGATGATGTTGTGAATGACCAAACCATGATGGTTTGACTTCTATGACTCTGGGTCATGTGCCTATCACTGTCGCAAACCCCTCCACCCACCGGTGCCGCCATCATTGTTGCCCAACCCTTCTCTGTGTGTGCCCAGAAAATTTTTGGTGGAAAATTTTTATTCAAGTAAAAAAGGTATCATCTCTTGATTATCTTTTGATTATTCAAACAAGAAATTTTATTCAAGCAAAATTGTTGGGGGAAAATTTTTATTTGTTTTGCTGCTTTTTTTTTTTTTTTTTTTTTGTGGGCATTGAATTTGCTGCTGAAGGAAATTGAAATTGTTTGGAGAAACTGAGGAGTTTAAGCAAATAAGGAGGTTTAAAATGGATTTGTGCAGAGAAGAGAAGATGTGTTTTTTAGAGAGAGAAAGTGGGTAAAGAGGAGAGAGAAAGCTTACTGAGTGAGTGTTTGGAGGACTGGAAAATGCAAGGAGATGAGGAAGGAAGTGTGTGCCGCCATGTTTCTTGTCCCCTCTTTTGTCTTCATTGAAGTGAGGTTTACCCACAGAAGAGCGACTGCGGAAGGGAAAAAAAGAGAGATGAACAGAGGGAGAGCTCGAGCCATTCGAGCCACGCAAAAGTCGAGCTACATAGCAGAATTGTTATTTCCACCACGAAAAATTCCTGGTAACTCGAAATCCGTGGCTCGATTTTGGCTCGAATGGCAAAACGACGTCGTTTTGCCATTCTTTTTTTTTTCTTCTTCTTTTTCTTCTTCTTCTTCTTCTTCTTCTTCTTCTTCGTTGAAACCAAGGGAGGAACAGAGGAGAAGAGGAGAGAGGGAGCCTCTTCTGCCTCCGCCCGCCGTCCTCGTCGCGATGAGTTCGTCGCCTTCGCTGCCTCCGCCCGCTGTCCTCGTCGCAGCTCGCAGTTCGTTCGTCACCTCCGCCCCGCTCCTCCGCCTCTAGCCCTAATAATTGGGCCCCCTCCAGTCCTTGTCCTCCTTCCTCCTCCTCCTCCCTCCTCCTCCTCCTCCTCCTCCTCCTCCTCCTCCTCCTCCTCCTTCCTTCTTCTTCTTCTCTTCTTCCACTGCTCCAAATTCGAGCCAAATTCGAGCCTCCGAATTCGAGCTATGAATCGGAGCTCTTCCACCACCAATATAAGCACAACTTTTTGATTTTTCTTCTCTCTGATTTTGACAAAAAAAAAAAAAAGAAAAAAAAAGAAAAGAAAAAAAAACAGAAGGTGGTGGTACTACTTCTCTGCTTTTGATGGAGGTGTGCTTGTCTCTTGCTCCATTCAACTACCAAAAATAATCGTTGTATTCTTATTTCATATTATATACTACTTTAGTTAAACATAGTAAATGTAATCTCACTGTATCACATTTTATATCCTTTAATATTATATGACAAATGACTCTTAAAAAGTTCTCAAAATTTGACTCAGATTAGTGTTATTTTTTTATTTGTTATACATTCAATTACGTAAGACTAAATTTTATTGTCATATCGTTATGAGTAAATTTAAGAGTTTAAATTATGAATTTCTAACCGTACTTATGTTACATGTCATCCTCAACGTCTTATGTCTAACCTGATCAACGGGGAACTAAGGGTATAAATTGATGCTATAAAATAAGTTTTTATTGCTTGTGGAAGGGAAGAAACTTGTGGTTACGTCAACCAACTCTATCCATCGAGTTATTTAAAAAAATGATCAATCAAATTCTTGATTGCTTGTGATTAGGCTTGTCGATTCTATGCATCAAATTATTTAAACTGATGACCAATCAAATTTTAAATTGATTGTGATTAGGTCTGTTAAATCTATCCATCGAGTTATTTTAAAAAATGACCAATCGAATTCTTGATTGCTTGTGGTTAAAGCTGTTGACTCTATTTACTTAAAAAAGTGATCAATCGAATTTTTGATTGCTTGTGGTAGGTCCGTCAACTCTATCCATCAAGTTATTTAAAAAGGTGACCAATCAAATTTTTAATTGCTTGTGGTTAGGTCTGACTTATTTAAAAAAGGACCAATCCAATAGTTTGGAAAAATAATCAATTTTGAAAGCCAATCTTCTTGGCAGTGTTGTGGTATGTATGGAAAGCTCAGAATGATTTTATTGTCAATAACAGGACTTCATGGGGGGAAAAAAGCTCATTGATCTAATTAAAGCTAGGTTAGGATTCTAGAAAAAAAGCACAATGGGATCTAAAACATTATCTCCTTGCTGATTTTTAATAGATATTGAAGCCATTAGATCGTTGAAGCTTGATTAATCAAAGTTAATTATGCTCTGCTTTTGAAGGTTCTGATTCCTTGGCCTTTTTCCTGAAGCTCTTTAACCCTCTTTGATGGCATGTTGCTACTGTTCTTTTACATCTAATATTGATGTACTCGTAGAATTTTCATCAATAAATTATGTATAGACAAACACATATGTAGAGAAAAAAATCTACAAATTTACTCGAGAATATTGACAATCACTCATGATGACATTGGAGCAATTGCACAAGTACAGTTTCTATATTTATAACATGGCTCATAGAAAAGGCAGACCAGTTGTATATTCAAGACAGAAGGCTATGCTAGGACCACCGACCCAGCCAACGAGAAAACACATTACATGTATAAAATAAATCAAGCCAATGAGACGACACAGTACTTACATAAATTGAGCAATACCACTACAGCCTACAGGACAAACTGTAGGAGCTATCAGCTTTTTCGAGTTTGGACAATAGATAAAACATTGTCATAATAATTAAATAGTTTTCCATAGATAATACATATAAGGACACCCTGTAACCTTGTTTTCTGCATAAATTGGTCCGCCATCTATTTCTTCAACTTCTTTATCAAGAAAAGCATATCTAGCAAATCACCTGAAATCAAATTTTGGAATTGATGACACTTGTACGGGGGCGAAATATCCTCTGCTCTCCGTACGCCTTGAACGTCAAGCTTCTGGTAACGGCGTCTGACTCTGCAACACAAAAAATGGTGAGTCTGCCGTGGTGGTGCCGAAAGCCCTCCGACGATCAAGTTAGGTCACTTGAAGAAGAAGAAGAAGAAGAGCACTGTTTATAGAGAGAGAGAGTTGTTCAGATCGCATACCTGTCACCTTCTTCTTCCCCCCTATTTCTAGGCTGGCCATGCAGCCCAAGATCGTGCGCGCACTACCTCTGTTGTCCTTCCCTGGACAGGTGGCAGTGTGCGCCTCTCACCACCTTACGCGTGTAAAGGTTTTGTCCTCCTACCAGTACACACTGAGCTTTTCCAATGGTATTGAGGCGCTCAGGAGCGATGTCCTCTCCTTCACGCCATTGGCCTGTGGCACCCTTAACCGAGGTACCTCGACCGCCTAACACTTCATGAAAATACCCTCACGCATACACAATCGTGCTATGTGTAACTTGGAACCAAGCGGTGTGACCACCTCGGCGAACAACTCTTGATCGGTTAAATCGAGCGGCCGGTTAGGCATGCCGGCCTCCAACCGTGCTACCTTCGATCTCGGTCACACGAAAGCCGCCTATCTCGGACGACTGATCGGTCAAGGGCGCGTGGGCCCTAATCGTGCCCACAGTCCAGCTCGGGTTGCCTTTAGCTCGGGACCGCCATCTGTTACCCTGAGCTCCTGCTTCATGCAAGGTGCGGCTCGGCTTAGCAAGTTGGTGCATGACCGGTCAATATATCCAACCGCGCAGTCAGCGGTCAGCCACGCCGACGAAGTAGTTTTTGCCCGTCTGATCCGGTGCAAATCTCCCCTCTCAATTGCCCCTTAATTCCATCGGTTGCAACCTGATTGGGATTATTTCATTTTTGTGTAACTTCATTTCAGCTTAATTTATCAGTAAGCTTCATGATATCTCGGTCAAGTTTTATCACTTTGCTTCCAGGACCGTGCACAGCTCGACCCAATATATGGCTCTCCAATAACACAATATGCTTCATTTTTGCATTTGATAGAATAGGTATGGGGCCAGGCCTTCACTTTTCCAAAACCAAATCAATTTTGTAATGAAAGTGCTTGGTGGGCCATGCCTTGCATTATCATGGAATGAATTTCCTTACTTGGAGAACTTGCCCGTGCACTTATTCAACAAACAACATATTAATTAATATGTTAATGTTTGGTGGGTCATATGCTTGCCATACATGGTAATGGCATACATGTATTCTTTGACTTTGCTCGTGCATGAATTCAATCAACAAACATATTAGTCAATATGTTTGTGCTTGGAGGGTCCCACCATGAAGCCTTGAAAACAATCTAATACTAAGGTAGAATTCCATTGCTAACCGAACCACTGATGTGTTTCCAATAAACTGAGTTAAAATAAATCATCACCACCGAGCTAACAAGCCGAGCAATGGGCCGTGCAGAGAATTTCAAGCCAAACCAATTTCAAGGTGGGGCCCAAGTCTTGGCTTTTTCCATGCTAACAACAACAAGCAGCCGAGCCATGCTAACAATAGTCATGCAAAGTAATCAAAATAAATAAATGTGCAAGGCATGACCGTGCAGAGAATTTCAAGGCGGGGCCCAAGTCTTGGCTTTTTCCAAGCCAAACCAATTTCATGATGAGAATGCTCGGTGGGTCCATTTGAAAATCTAGCTCCTGGACTAACCCAATAACAAACATATTAAACATATTAATTCATATGTTTGTGCATGGGGGCCCCACCATAAAACTTTGAAACAATCCAACTTTTGATGTAGAATTCTGCTGGTGACCGAGTGTAACAACCCCATCACGTATAATGGTTAGTACTTGACTAATTAAGAGGATTTGAGATTTAATTGCCGAGTATTATAATCTATTTTGGATTTATGAGAATTGTAGAATCTGACTCGCATATGGTTTTATCGAAGGTTTATTTTGGAATTAGAAATTAAGGGTCCAAATGGCTTAAGGTGGGAATGTTGTAATGACTCGGATCTTGATTCACTTTGGATTGATGAAAAGTGGTGCCCGTCACCTTAAAACTTGTACGGTTGTCGGACTCTTGATATTGATGGGTTGACGAGTGGACTTTAAATATTATAATTGAGGACCCTTGGGGGATGTTTGGAACCTTAATTGAAGTCTTAACAAGGTATTTGGATAAGATTAGATAAAAAGCCCCAAGTTTGGAGTTTGAGTTTTTGACCAGCCGTCACTCTTTTGCCCTTTTCTCCTTCCATACTTTGAATTTGAATGTGAGGTTGGAACCATTGGAAAGCTTATTTCCGGGGCTTCGATTTGGACACAAGAATGACCTAAAACGGAGTCCGCATGAAAAAGTTATACCTGTTCGAAGTTTTGACATCTGTGCTGGGAGCAGGTCCGCTCGAGCGGGAATATGGACGCTCGAGCGGGAATAGCGGGACAGCAGCTCAAAAACGTGATTTTGAGCTCATTTCTTGCATTTTCTTTTCCCCTCTTCTTCTCCCCTCTTCTATGTCCGAAACCCTAGCTCCCAAAACCTTGATTTCCTCCACTTTTATCAACAATCCACCATGGTCCTTGCATCAAGAATGGAGAACAAGTCAAGAATGGAAACAAGAGAGGATCAACATTTTTCAACCGAATGAAATCCGAATTTGTGGAGGATTCTTCTCAAAGCTTGCTTTCCTTGCTTGAATCTTGAGGTAGGGGTCCTAGTTCTCCTTCAATGCTTACATTAATAGATAGATTTGTGGTATTTGGAGTATATAATGTAAAACCCACATTTTTGAGCATATAGAGTATATTATGAAAATTCGGGATTTAGGATTTGAGATGATGGAAGTTAAATTGATGGGTTAAAATGATGGATTGTGAACCCTAGGTGTATAATTTATGGGAAGATTGGAACAAAAAGTAATGGGTTAAGAAATTTGTATTTTTCTTGAAATTTCTAGATTTTTCTTGAAACCCTAGGTTGATTTATGATGATAAACAATGAGTTTGCCCAAATTGAAAGTAGAATCATGAAATTGAGGTATGGAATTGTATATATACAAGTTTAATTGAATTTTGGAAATGTTTGAAAATCATGTTAAAAATTAGCGATTGAACCTTATTTATGGATATTGTAAATTATGCTATGATATGAAATGAAACTTGGGAAAAAGGATTAGTTAATGATATGGATAACATGAACCTTGGAATAAAATGATGAAATGAAAATTTGGGAGTACACTTTGAATTATAATTAGTGGTGTTGAGTTAAGATATGTTGAATTGTGGTGATTATGAAGAATTATATTGACTATGTTGATTTTGGTTTTTGTGATATAAAATGTAGAGTTTCCAAAATGGGCTTAATCTCAAATTATTTTATTAAATTCCTAGTGGATTGGCTTAGTTATTTTAAAAACTCAAGTGGATGATTTAATGGGGGGTTTCTTTATGAGGATGGGAAATGTTTGGTTTTTGGTGAAAACACTAGAAACTTGGAGGTTTTTGGGGAACATGAAAATGTTCATAAAACTCTTTTCTTTCTTGAAATGAAAGATGAATGGGTGTAATTCCTTAATGTGTTTTGCAAGAATGGTAATCTTTCAAATATAATGAGTTGGAGAAATGGTTTTGAAAACTTCATGTGCATATGGTTGACTTCATAAGGAATGTTATGAACTATGGAAATTTGGGAACTAATCCTAAAGTTTTGATTTTATAATGAAAACTAGGAATTTGTTTAATCCATACTTGTAATTTGAGACTAAACATATTTTGGGGCATCTATGGTTATGAATTGAATTGAGGTTATAAATTAAGCTAAGTCCAAGACTATGGAAACTAGTTGGAAAATTTATAAGAATATAAAACTAGTAATTTTGATGTCAATTTCATGCATGTGAATACTGTTCTAAGGAATTTATGACTTAATAAAGAATAATAAGCTACTAATCAACATAGATTAGTTAGTTAAAGAATGAATCATTGATCTAGTGGTAATTGTTTAATAAGCCAAGTAAAGGATCAATCTATTTGGAAAAGAAGGACTTAGTAATGAAGGAATATGTGAAATAAGAACCGGTTTATTTAAATGAGAAAGAATAAACATAATAGAACTTCGGACTGTAAAGACTAGAGACTTGAAAGGACAAGTTCAATCAAGGGTGTAATATTGTATTTCAATGTGTATATGTTATGTGCTTGTGTAGGTCACACGCCATTGTCTGCCTGGTTTATCTGATATGTCCAGTCTGTCTGATTTGCTTCTGCAGCCATCTGTGAGTAATAACTTTGTAAAGTTATGTTCAATGCTATGTATTTTCAGTATACTATGATACGAAATTATTGATTCTTTGAAAAGCTATGATATGTTGGAAATGAATGAATAATTGTCCAAGATTCTGAAAGTTAATCGTGGCATCCTTAGCACTACATGATATGCGTCCCTTTATGGGTCATCAGGTCCCTTTATGGGTCATCAGGTCCCTATATGGGTCATCAGGTCCCTTTATGGGTCATCAAAACGTCTCTGTGCACATGAGTCATCGAAGCCTTCAAGGTCATTCCTTTATGGGTCATCAGGTCCCTTTATGGGTCATCAGATTTGTGAATGCTATTGGATGTACCACGTGTGATTATGTTACAAACCTGATTATGGAAATGATGTTGTACAAGTACATGAATCTGTTTTGATACGAATATGAACATGAACATGATTATGTTTCTGACATGAACTCTGATTTCTAATTATGTGATGGACATCATTCATTAAAACCCTTTACTCTGTTATTATTCACTGGGCTTTAGCTCATTCTATTATTTATGTATGTAGGTAATCAGGCGCGTGACCAGGCCAGAGGCTTCTGTCTAGAATCTGCTTTGTCAGCCAACCTATGTGCCTCCCGTGGAGGTTCCGGATATATATTAAGTGTTATTGTTATGTAATTTAAAGTTTAAGTTATGTAGTCTTATTTGGTTCTTCAAGTCATGTGTATATATGTAAATAAAAAGTTTAAAATTTTTATGTCTCATATAAGTCTGCACAGCTCAATGGACGTTGTATATTCTTATTTGCTTCCGCTAGCCCCTAATATTTTGTTAATCTGTTCAGAGGCCGTAGGTAATCCTCGGATTACTGGCCGGTTACGGTGCCAAACCTATAGGGGCGGGTTTGGGTCGTGACACCGAGCAACCTTTTTTGTTTTCAATAAACCGAATTAAAAAATGCCCACCACCGAGCTATAAATTTGCATCAACTCACATTCCTCAATAATGCCCAGCACCGAGCTATCATTTTGCATCAACTCACATTCCTCAATAATGCCCAGCACCGAGCTATCATTTTGCATCAACTCACAATTCCTCAATTCCGAGACCGAGCTAGGAGCTGCGCAAATAGCCGAGCTATAATTGCTTCATGCTCTCCGCTGAGTTATGGACTTCACTTGCTAATTTTGCAACCGAACACACAGCTCATTTTTCAACAGTTGAGCCAATTGCCTTAGGAGTTGATCAAAACATCAAAAACCTTGGCCGAGCTAAATCATCTCAGCAAAAAATCTTCATAGTTGAACCAATCAAAAAAAAGCCTTAGCCGAGCTAAGTCAACTCGGCTAAAAGCTTTCAAAGTTGAAGACATCAACTTTTTTGACCGAGCTAAATCATCTCGGTCAAATTTCTTGGAGTTGAACAAAATATCAACTTTCACGGCCGAGCTAAATCATATCAGCAACATCTGCTCGGCGGAGATCGGAGTTGAACAAATCATCAACTCGTTTGGCCGGGCAACATCCATTCGGCCAAGCTCTGAGTTGAACAACTCATCAACTCATTCGGCCGAGCAACATCTGCTTAGCGGAGCTTCGGGTTGAATAAATCATCAATTCGGCCTGCCGAGCAAGGTCACTTTGGCCATGAAAGTTGAATTTGAACAATTAAACTCATTTGGCCGAACAACATCCGCTCACCGACTTTTCGAGCTGAGCAAGTGGTCAACTCATTTGGTTGAGCAATATCTGCTCGGTGGATAATTCCAAAGTTGATAAAGTCTATTAACTATCCCTCTTGCTGAGCAAAGATCTTTTTTGGCAAGATCAAGTCATTGAGATCAACCTTCGCTTTCCCCGATGCAGGCTCTGCTTTAAACTTACACTAGCAAAGCAGTGACCCGGACTAGATGGGGTGCCCCTAGACCGTGTTCGCTCTTCGGTTATCAGTTTTTCGATGAAAGTTGGCGAGTAAAATCAGTTTGGCAACTTCTTGGCAAGCAAAATCAGCTTAGCTCGGCATGGAATTTCAATGTTGGCGGGCAAAGTTAGCTCGGAAACTTACATCTTGGCAAGCAAAATCAACTCGGCAAGGCTTCTTGGCGAGCTAAATCAGCTCGGCAAGGGACTCCAAAGTTGGCGAGCTTGGTCAACTCGGTACCTTGCCTCTTGGTGAGCAAAATCAGCTCGGCAAGGAACTACAATGTTGGCGAGCAAGGTCAGCTCGGCGCCTTGCTCCTCGGCGAGCAAGATCAGCGCGGCAAGGAACACCAAGGTCGGCGAGCAAGGCCCGCTCCGCGACTTGTTTCTTGGCGAGCAAGATCAGCTCGGCAAGGAACTTCACGTTCGGCGAGCAAGGTCCGCTCGGCGACTTGCTTCTTGGCGAGCAAGATCAACTCGGCAAGGAATACCAAGGTCGGCGAGCAAGGTCCGTTCGGCGCCTTGCTTCTTGGCGAGCAAGATCAGCTCGGCAAGGAACACCAAGGTCGTGAGCAAGGCCGCTCATGACTTGTTTCTTGGCGAGCAAGATCAACTCGGCAAGGAACTCCACGTTCGGCGAGCAAGGTCCGCTCGGCGACTTGCTTCTTGGCGAGAAAGATCAACTCGGCAAGGAATACCAAGGTCGGCGAGCAAGGTCCGCTCGGCGCCTTGCTTCTTGGCGAGCAAGATCAGCTCGGCAAGGAACTCCAAGGTCGGCGAGCTAGGTCCGCTCGGCGACTCGCTTCTTGGCGAGCAAGATCAGCTCGGCAAGGAACACCAAGGTCGGCGAGCAAGGTCCGCTCGACGACTTGCGTCTTGGCGAGCAAGATCAGCTCGCAAAGAAACTCCAGCGAGCTAGGTCCGCTCGACGACTTTCTTCTCGGCGAGCAAGATCAGCTCGGCAAGGAACTCCAAGCTCGGCGAGCAAGGTCCGCTCGGCGACTTGCTTCTTGGCGAGCAAGATCAGCTCGACAAGGAACACCAAGGTCGCCGAGCAAGGTCCGCTCGGCGCCTTGCTTCTTGGCGAGCAAGATCAGCTCGGCAAGGAACACCAAGGTCGCCGAGCAAGGTCCGCTCGGCGCCTTGCTTCTTGGCGAGCAAGATCAGCCCGACAAGGAACTCCAAGGTCGGCGAGCTAAGTCCGCTCAGCAACTTTCTTCTCGGCGAGCAAGATCAGCTCGGCAAGGAACTCCAAGTTCGGCGAGCAAGGTCCGCTCGGCGACTTGCTTCTTGGCGAGCAAGATCAACTCGGCAAGGAACACCAAGGTCGGCGAGCAAGGTCCGCTCGACGACTTGCGTCTTGGCGAGCAAGATCAGCTCGCAAAGAAACTCCAAGGTCGGCGAGCTAGGTCCGCTCGGCGAGCTAGGTCCACTCGGCGACTCGTTTCTTGGCGAGCAAGATCTGCTCGGCAAGGAACTCTAAAGTTGATTAAAACCATCAACAAACCTCTTGCCGAGTAAAATCCATCCGACAAGAAATTTCAAAGTTGATAAAATCATCAACGAACCCCTTGCCGAGCAAAATCCGTCCGGCAAGGAATTTTTGATCTTTCCATCAAAATGATCGTTAGTTGCCCCTAGGACCGCACTAAATCCGCTTGGCGAGGCAAAAATACAACAATTCTCAAGAAAAGAGTTTACTTGTTTCATTGTGCCAATGGCAAAAAAAGGTTACAGAAACAGAACCTAAAAACAAAACTTTAGATTGGCAGAGCTTGATGTTCTAGAAATGGATCGGCCATTTACAAACTGCGATTTTTATGCCCTTTTTCCTCGGTCTTCTTACAGACGTCTTCCGAAAACCGAACTCCCCACATCTCTTCCATGGTGGTTTGCATGGCCATCATCTTGTCCGGCTGCGTAAATCTTCCGCATTACTCTCTTGTTCTCTACTACCGGACTTGCTGTCACAGTAGCTGCGGCTGCATCGTCTTCAACTCGGATGTGCTCATTAATGCGTTGCATGAGCAATTCCATGGTCGACGGTTGATTCATTGTGAGCGAGTTTCTCAGTCGATGTCCAACCGGAAGAGCGCGCTTATACTGAGTGATTGCAAGGTCGGTTGGGCAATCAAGGACCTCGTTGAAGGTCTCCCAATACTTAGCGTTATATGCCTTCAAAGAACCTCCAGACTCCATCTTGACGCCCAGGAGATGGTCTACCTCCTTCGGCGTTCGAGTGTTTGTCTTGAATCTGGTAACGAAGGCTTCCGCTAGTTGTTGCCACCCCTCGATACTCCCCTCCGGGAGCCTTTCGAACCACTTCAAGCCCAGCTCTCCCAAGCTTGCTGGGAATATGAGACACATCAAGGCGTCGTCCCGACAGTGGCCAGCCATTACTTGCCGATAATGACTCACATGCATGTACGGATCCGTCTTGCCGTCGTACAGAGTGAATTTTGGCTGGTGGAATCCGGCAGGGAGTGGGGTGCTCTCAATCTCTGGGGATAACGGCGTGGCTGTAAGCCTCGCCAGCTCCTTGTCCACCGGTGCTGGGGCCACATTCCTGGGTGCCGGCATTATCACCTCTTCACTGCAACGAACTGGGGCACTCAACCTCTGGAGCGCCGGCACCCTCTGAGCCTCCCGAAGGCGCGCTCTCTCCTCCAGCACGTCCCTGAGATCCCTGGAACGCGAGGAAGCAGAGCAACGCGACGTTGACGACGGACGTGAGGGGCGATAGGTGCTGTCGCGAGTAATGGATCTGCCCTCTCGCTGGTCAGAATCTCCATCCCCATAGTTCCTGGTGATGGAGATCGAATGAGTCCTCCTCTGGCGGCGACTGCTAGAGCGAGGGGAGGGGGTGCGCTCACTGAGGTTGCCCTCTCCAGCAACACCTTTCCCCCTCACTTGGCGCTTCAGAAGCTCCATCTCCTCCGCCATCCTTCGAATGAGGGCTTCCTGATCCTTGAGTTTGTGCTCCAGGCGCTCCTCACGGGACTCCCCCCGGCGTCGGCGGCCCTCTGGACTCTGAGAACGACCTGAACTCCTCCCACGCTTGTCGCGCGCTCCTCGCGAAGAGGTTTCTAGGCCCGCCATGGTTGGGACATTAGGGGGGCCTTCTCTCCTTCGCACGTACTCTGGAGTGACACCATCGACGACGGACAGCGGAACTTCGTCGTTGTTGGCCATGGAAATGGTCGAAGAAGCTCGAAGAACAAGAGTTGAATATTAAAGACTTCCCACAGACGGCGCCAATTGTACGGGGGCGAAATATCCTTTGCTCTCCGTACGCCTTGAACGTCAAGCTTACGTAACGGCGTCGACTGCAACACAAAAATGGTGAGTTGCCCGGTGGTGCCGAAAGCCCCTCCGACGAGCAAGTTAGGCCACTTGAAGAAGAAGAAGAAGAAGAGCACTGTTTAGAGAGAGAGAGTTGTTCAGATCGCATACCTGTCACCTTCTTCTTCCCCCCTATTTCTAGGCTGGCCATGCAGCCCAAGATCGTGCGCGCACTACCTCTGTTGTCCTTCCCTGGACAGGTGGCAGTGTGCGCCTCTCACCACCTTACGCGTGTAAAGGTTTTGTCCTCCTACCAGTACACACAGAGCTTTTCCAACGGTATTGAGGCGTTCGTGGAGCAGATGTCCTCTCCTTCACGCCATTGGCCCAGGTGGCACCCTTAACCGAGGTACCCTGACCGGCCTAACACTTGCGGAAAATACCCCTCACGTACACACAACCGTGCTATGTGTAACTTGGAACCAAGCAGAAGTGTGACCACCTCGGCCGAACAACTCTTGATCGGTTCGTCAGGAGCAGCCGGTTGCGAGGCATGCCGGCCTCCAACCGTGCTACCTTCGATCTCGGTCACACGAAAGCCGCCTATCTCGGACGACTGATCGGTCAAGGGCGCGTGGGCCCTAATCGTGCCCACAGTCCAGCTCGGGTTGCCTTTTAGCTCGGCACCGCCATCTGTTACCCTGAGCTCCCGCTTCATGCAAGGTGCGGCTCGGCTTAGCAAGTTGGTGCATGACCGGTCAATATATCCAACCGCGCAGGTCAGGCGGCTGGCCACGTCGACGGAGTAGTTTTGCCCGGCGCCGCGCAGTCCGTCACGTCTTCCGTTGTCTCAGCTCGGCCGTACAGTCCGGTGCAAATCTCCCCTCTCAACACTAAAGACTAGTTAAGGTCAAATGCTACTCCAATACATCGACACCACTGTACATCAAGTAGTTCAAGATTTTGCATGCCCTTAACACTTGTGAACTTCCATCTCTCTTAGTTTAGTTTGAAGTTCCCCAAGCCAAATCTCCATCAGATTCTCCATTTGAGAGATGTACAAATTTTCAATGGTAGTCAATTTAACCTACGAATCCATTCACGAGGTTGCAAACATAATTAAGCACAACAAACTATATTCCATTAAACATCATCCATTAATTTAATTTGATTTTCAAATTAATATACTTCATATTTGAATAACTAAATGTAAAACAGTTCTTACAAATCTATTGCAATATATTTTTAGATCCTTGAGCTAAAAGCCCAACCCATTTTGCTAGATTCTTGAATTTACCAAATATAAATACACATTAAGTTTCTTTTTGGTATACTGGATGGTGATCAAGATGATAGGGAGTCAAATCAATCACTAAATAATGAGGTACAAGAATTCTCATCATGATTATCAAAATCTTGATTTAGATAGTAGAATTTACGATTCTCTAATTTCAATTGGACCAAACGATTTGGATCACACTAGAATCTTAAAGTAACTACAATCCTAATTATAAAATCCCAATCTGACTAATTTTTTTTATTGTTATTTATTTCTTATATATATATACTAGCATTACACCCGTGCTATGCCCGACATTAAATAAATAATTAAAATTTCATCTTAAAAATTAAAGTAATAATCAATTAAAAGATGGAGGTTGTAAAAGGCAATGGGAAAAAGAATTTGTTCCTTAAGATTTGGATGTGTTGATCGATCTTGGAGGTGGTGAGAAATCTCCATCTAAGCCTTGAGATATTTTTTCAATGACGCAAAGGTTTATGATTACAAATCATCTAATATTTAGAATGTTACTTAAGGATGCTAAAATGGAATATAACTACAACAATGAAGGTCCTCACTTGCTTCAATGTGATACTTCATAGTCAGTGTCACCTCCTCTTTTACTTCTAACTACCACCTTAGCCTCTTATTTTCTATCAGTGACTTCCTTCCCTATTACAACCTCTCTTCAACTTTTCTTGTTGTGACTCCACAATCTCTCTAGTAGGGACCTATTCTCCCCAATCCTACCATTGCGAAAAAAAATAAAGAGAAATAAATTACAAGGTTTAAGGAAGAAAAATGAGGAGGAGGAGGAAGGTGGTGATGTAAATGGGAGATATGGTGAGGGAGTGGAAAAGAAACAATTGTTGGTGGCTAAAAAGGGTTAGGAAGGAGTTGGGGATGGTAGGGAGGGTGCTTGTTTGCCATTAAGAAAGAAGAAAACAAAAACCATGGAGTTCATCTTGGCAAAGTGACCCAGGATACCTAGATCCGGATAAAGGAGGCTCAGAGAAAGGTTGTAGAGTGGCACCAACAGTTATGGTAGTGAAAAGAGGCAATAATGGTAGTGGGTGATAGAGATACTGATGAATGGGTGAGAGTAATAAAAATTAGAATTTTAAGAGTACAGAAATTAAAAAAAAATTATTTTTTTCGTTCTAGATACTTTTTAATATTTTTAAAATGATAAACTTTTAATAAAAAAATATTTTTATTGTGTAAATAGAACCTTCCACTTAAAATAGAAATTTATTGGATTGTGCTGGTCATCGGTCTATTATTGGAGGGTCCTATCCTGGCTGGTATGCTCACCACTAGTCTTGATGATCCGATAATTTATATGACCTATTCATTTGATTGCATAGTTTGTTTTAAAAATACATCCATCCTTAATTTTTTTCAAGACAAATTTGATCAAATAAAGAGTTACGATCGTATCCCTCTTCTACTTCCTCAACAACCTTATCTACACTTTTGTGGGTGTAGTTATTCACACCGATGTCCAGACGTTGACTGAAGATTATGGGTTGTCTGTGGCCACCACTGTTGATCTTTGTTCGTTGGCAGCTGAGTGTGGCATGATCGAGCTTTGCAATGTGGGGTTGAAGAACTTGGTGAGAGAGGAGCTAGGGAAGGAGATTGAGAAGCCCCAAGAGGATTACGATGAGTAGGTGGGACAATGAGTGGCTCTACTCTGAACAAGTTCAGTATGCTTGCATTGATGCTTTTCTTTCTTTTGAGATTGGAAGGTGTTTGAATGCAGCTGGGTTTTAGATTTGTTAGGAATAATATGGGTTTGAATTTGTAATTAGGAATTTCATGTTTTTTGGGGTTTGATGGAGATTTGGTATGGTTTTGTTTATATTGGGATCTCTGTTTGATGGATTTGGATGGTGGGTTTTGTTTACTAGTTAGAGAAGTTTATTATGATTTGCAATTTGGATATGTTTGATAATTGATTGGTATGTTCTATACTTCTATCTTGTTGGGCAAATACATGATTGTTGGTGCCTGAGTTGCATTGTCCTAGCATACAAATGGATTTTTATTTCTGTCTTTAATTAGGGAATATATTGTTTTCCTTAGTTACTACATTATTTGTATAGCAACCCATGCCATACAATATATATTGATGGTAGTGTGGATCCCAAATTTGGAGCGAGTATTTTTACTATTTTTGCACCTGTTGCCCTATTGAGAGTAGTGGGGGTTTGTCTCTGTATCATATTTGAACTGCAGAGACCGTGGATGCAACTCTAGTTTTGGAGTAAATCTTGTGTTCGTGTGTATGCGTGTGATTTTCAATTCTTATACATTTGTTTTTCTTTGTTTTTTGTGTCTCACTAATCTTAGTTACGTGTTTGTCATGAGTTCCTAACATGTGATATGTATGAAACATTATGGTGGTCATAGTGGATGTCAAAATGATAGTTATGAGAGGCATAATTGAATTGGTGGCTCAAATTTGAGAGAGTGAAGAGAGGGACTAGCAGAGGGAGGGGATATGAAGATAGTAGTGAAGCGTGATCAATGTTGTAAAAGGTGCGCCTAGGCTCAAGGCACAGTAAGGCGCAGCTTATGTGGCTCGAACACGGTGAGGTGAATACCCATTCAATGAGCCGCAGCAAGGCACACTAGTTACACGCTTCATTGAAGATTCTACATTTTTTTTTCATTTTTAATATCAGCTTTTTATTTTTATTTTTTTGAACATATTAGACTTATATATGCTGCCACAAAGGATTGAAACTCTTCTTCTTTTTCTTCACAAATCTGGGATCTCTCTTTCTTTCTTTTTTTCCTCCCTTATTTTTTATTGTTTCTTTTTTTCTTCTTCTTCCACACCTTCTGGGTTCTCTTTTTTTTTTTTTTTTGGTGGCTAGGCTGCTTCTTTTTTCACATTTTTGCTTCTATTTTTTCTTCTCCTTTGCTCTAATTTTTGTTATCTTCTTCTTCTTTTTCTCCTTCCTCTTTCTGATTTGTTGCTCCATCTAGTCTACATCTCTTTTGAAGTTTTTCTAACTTTGCTGCTATGTGATTATTTTTCTTTTTCTTTTTTTTTTTGTTGGGAAATTTGTGTTTTGGTGAATCTTGATTATTTTACATTTGTAATGATATGTGCTTTTATGGCTATTAATGTATATATTAGTTTTAGATATATTAGATTTAGATTTATCTTTATCTCCTTGTATCTCTATCTCTCTCTATCTCTATCTCCTTGTATCTCTATCTCTCTCTATATCTATCTCCTTCTATACTTATCTGAGTTTGTGTTCAGCCTATAAATACAGGCTCTCCTATTGTATTCAATTTAATTCAATATACATAGATATACAGTTTTTCTTTTCTTTCAATCATTCTAACATGGTATCAAAGTTCTAAGTTCTACACTTATAGCTCTTTTATTTTTCTCTTTGTGCTGAGTCCTGTATACAGTGGCACTACAGCACTCATTCCACCACCCATACACTTTATTATCTCTGTTCCAGCACCAAACTAATCAGAATTTCCTCACGATTCCAACAGCACTGACCACGTCACCAGAAACGCTGCCACACGCCCTCATGCGCCCTCACATGCCATTTCTGTGCTCGGCGCGTCTCCGCCTTCCGTCACCACTCTCACACGCGCCCTTCAGTTGCTTACTTACGTCGATGGCAGCGTCGACCCTATGCTTTCGCGTTCTTGTTCCCCTTGTTATGCGTCGCGCGTCTTTTCTGTTACCGTGCACCCGCGTGCGCCATTTCTGCTACCGTGCACCCGCGTGCACCATTTTTGCTACTGTGCTCCACGTACACCTCTGTTGCTACCATGCGCCGCACACCTCTTCTACTAATGTGCGTCGCGCACGCTGACGTCACTCTTTGCTTGCTAATGTCATTTTTTGGCTATTTTTGGGCCAATTAGCTGCTCTCTAACTATTTTCAACATTCCAGATTCATCGGGACACTATTTCACCCAATTATACTCCGACACTACTAGGCCCTCTTTGTGACTCATCCAGTTCTACTCCGACATTACTGGGCCCTCTTTGTGACTCATACTTTGATCACTTCATGGATCATTCATATAGTTCTCCTTTCTACGGTGGCTCTTCTGGATCTGCTGTTAGTTGACATGACTCTTCAATTCAGTTTGCTTCTACTACTATTGCACCTGTCTCCTCTCCACTCACACTGTTCATGATATTAAAGCTATCATGCAAAAGGTTCTTTCCATTTCTGGTACACCTTCTACTACTATCTCAATCACCCCAGGTACATCTTCATAGTATTTTGATTCAGCTTGTTGCAATCATATGACCTCTGACCCTACACTGTTTTCTTCCACTACATCTCCTTCTAATTTACCTGTCATTCATACTGTTGATGGTTCTCACATGCATGTTAGTCATGTAGGTCATATTTCTATCTCTAATGTCTCTCTCCCTCACACTTATCTGATCCCTAATCTTACACTTAATCTTATCTCTATTGGTCAACTCTGTGATCTTGGCCTCACTGTTCTATTTGGTTGTGTTGTGCAGGATCCGAAGACGAGACAAACCCTTGGGATAGGTTGTAGACATGGACGTCTATACAAGCTCATCCATATTAGCATTCCCTCCTCCAGTACTTCCAATGTTGAAACTACTGCTTCTGCTACTATTAGTTCCCCTCTTGCTTTATGGCTTTCTCAGTTAGGTCATGTGTCCTTTGGTCGTTTACGTTCTCTAGTTTCAAGTGGTCAGTTAGGTGATGTTCCAAATGATAAAGTAAACTGTCTATCTTGTCAACTTGCAAAACAGTCTATCTTGCCATTTCCTACTAGTACCTCTATGTCTCATGCACCTTTTGATCTCATACACTTTGATGTTTGGGGGCCTTCACCCATTTTTCGTATTTTTTTATTTTAATGAATTTTTTAAAATTTTAAGTATTTTTTTTAAATACACCTTACTTAGATATATCTAAATAGAAAAATATTTGTGAAAAAATATTTTAAAAAAATAATAAATATACAAAAATACGAAAAATGTATAGAATTTTCATATATATTTTTTTAGTGAATTTTTTAAAGATCTTTTTCACAAATATTATACTTTTTAAATGTATTTATGTTAAGTGTGTTTAAAAATTAAAAAAATTACTTAAAATATTATAAAAATGCAGTGAAAACAAAAAAATACAAAAAACGAAAAAGTAAAAAGTAAAATTTTTTAAAAAATGAATTTGAAAAACTGAAACCAAATTATTGCAAGGATAATATATCATTATTTTTAAATATACTTTTAATAGTTGTATTATAATATCCTAATAGTAAACTTAGCTAATATTAGGCACTCAATCTTTATAAGGGCCAACGATACATTTAATTTTTAATTTTGCATGAGTGTTTTTTATTTTAATTTTTTGAACTTTTATAGTGTTTTTTTGGTAGAGACGCATGCACATGACATAAGATCATAGGATTTTCACAATCTCCATGTCATCATCGTCATTGAATTTTAATATAGGCTCCGTTTGTTTCCACTAAACAAACGCAAAATATTTTTATTTTTATTTTTTAGTGTTTGGTTAACACATGAAATAAAAATATTTTATTATCTAAAAGAAAATTTTTAATTCAATAAAATATCATTTATGACTTTTTAATGAGTGTTAATACACTAATTAATATACTAATTAGTACATGTAGCACTATCAAAATATTTTATGTCAAAACAAACGAAACCTTAATGTTGAATTTAAATTCAAACTTGATGTGTTGAGGTTCATTTTTAACTAAGCACACATAACAAAGACCATTGGCCATCCAGGTTGAATATGGTTTGCATTAATTAATTACACCTTGGTTAATTAAATTCATTTTTTAATGGTTCGTTGCACATGTCACTCCACTTAAAAGAAAACAACAAAATAATGAATAATGCTATATGTATATTAGCGTACAAACAGATAATATGATATAATTTTAGAGATTTTATAATTTGCATAATAAGTGGAATCAGTAATAATGTTATAACACTAATTGGTGCATGTAGCACCACCGTAACAAAATATAGGTAATGTTAGAGATTCTAAAATTTTTATTAAATTTTTTACCAAATGTCTCACATGGGTGTGGGACTCACATGAGACCTACATGGTATGGATCCCACACCCATATGAGACATTTAGTAAAAAATTTGATAAAATTTTTAAGATTTCTAACATTTTTTATAAAATATTTCCCAGTAATATTTTAAATCTTTTCATTTTTATCAGAGAGAATTGATATTTTTGTGTGTTATATTGTCATTTTCTAAATAAATGTATTGTCATCCTAAAACTATTCAAAACGGTTTGAAAATCTAAAAAATTACTGTTAAAAATTAACAATAATACCATGTCTATAGCTAAGGGTTAAAGAGATCCGAAAAACTCATGAACCAACTCAAATTGACTCCATGAATAATTTATCAACTTGACTCAGATAGAATAATTTCTTGGCTTAATCTCGGTCTAAATTGACTTGACCTTATAAATATTTCATAAATAATTTTATATATTGTGGCATGTTTTAGCATGATATAGTTTTGGGTGTTTTGGAAAGTTGGTAAAAAATTAACTTTTTGATTTTTTTGGTGACTTTTTTGGTGGTTTTTTTGTGACTTTTTTTAAGAGAATTTGATAAAAAGCCAAAATATTAACTTTTTACCAACTTTCCAAATTGCTCCAAAATGTCTTTAGGTTATGACAATACCATAATACCAAACATTTTGTATCTGCCACCAAAAAACTAGTTGCTATTGTGTATTATTTAGAGCATCTCCAACCCATCCTCCATATCTTCAAATATCGGCCGTGCTTCAGACCCCCAGTGACGTGGCGCACTGGGGTTGGCCGAAAATCAAAAACAAAAAAAAAATAGTTTTTTTTTGTCCAATAGGAGCCGAACCCCAGCACACCCAGCTGGGGTTCTAAGTCATTTTTTCTTCAAATATGGAGGATCCTCTCCCAAAAACAACTCCAACCCATCCTCTATATCCTCCTCCATTTGGGAGGAGGATGAATTGATCCTCCAAATATAGAGGGAGGATGAAAAAATGGAGGAGAGACTCTAAAACACTATTCACTTTATATTTCTTAATTATATTCGAAATAACTTTTAATGTGTAAATTTAATTTTTATAAAATTGACATCAATAAAAAGTATGAAATCATACCTTTAAAATGAGTATAATATTAAATATGTTTTACAAAAATTTTAAAATTAAATATTTATTAATGAACAAAAATTATTTTTTGATTGGAGTTTGAATGAAGAAAATGAAGGTTTGTGGTTGGAGTTTGAATGAATAACGACCTCCTCTATATTTACTTTTTGAATAAAAAATATTATTTTCATCCTCTTAAGAAGAGGATGTGGTTGGAGATGCTCTTAGGCCTCATTTGGCAAGTGATTGTTTTAGCTTAAAAGTCAGAAAATTACTATAAAAAATAAAAAATCAACAACTTATACCAAAAAGTCAAAATTTTCCTTTTCTCTCTACTTTTTGCACATCTTTTCGTAAAAAATTAAAAAGTCATCATAAACATATTAATTTTTTTACCTCATATTTTAGCCAAAAAATTAAAAAGTTACTAAAATAATATATTCTCAAACGAGACCTTAATACTTGCTTTGACTTTGAGTTTATTTGTTGTAGTTTAAATAATTTTTATAACCATAGGCTTTAACTCCTTGTTTACGTAACTTGAATAAAAAGTAAAAAAATAATTACCAAATCAAAATTAATTTTATTTTGAGGCTTTAACTTGATCCGAATCCACATAGGGTGTGTTTGATTAGACAGACTGGAAAATGGGGGATTAGAATCCATCGGACTTGAGTCCTGGGATTAGAATCCCTCGGACTATTTGGTTGGATTGGATATGTATCCTGTGTTTGTTTTTTCATGGGATTAGATGTCCGGACTGTGAATCCCCCAGACTATTTTTAGTGAATCCAACGTTTGGTTGGGCGGACTGGATAGGATAAATGAACAAAAGACTATTTTGCCCTTTTTCAATTGTTTACTAAGGAATAGCAATATTAAACATATCTTTAATATTTTAATTATTTTTAATTAAATAATTTTGTTTTTTTAAAATAAATAAATAAATAAATAAAATATCAATAAAATTTGTTTTAAATCATTACTGTATAACAAATCATTATTTTTTTTACATACAAAAGCGTTCTTGTGTTTTTTTTTACATACAAAAATATCATTAATTTAATAATATAAATTAAATTTATTTTTTTACATAAGTTTATTTTTTACACAATTAAATAAATAAATAACCACTAAATTTGATTTAATAAAATACAAGATAACTTTGTATAAAAATTTATATTATTTTTTAATTAAAATTTTAAATAAATTTTAAATAAAACACCTATTACAATTTAAATAATGAAATTAAATAAATTATAAGCAAAATTTTAAAATAAAACATCAATAAAATATCTATAAAAATTATTTTAAAAATTAAATAAATAAAACATTAATAAAAAGTTAAATAAAATTATTTTATTTTTAAATTGAGACATTTAAATTTTATTGAATTTTATTAAATATAATACATAATTAAAAAGTAGGGGGCCAAAATTCTCATTTTCTCATTTAATCCCAATAGTGATTAGTCCCCCAAAACAATCCCACACCCCCTAGATGTGATAGTCCCCATATGGGGACATGGAGTCGGCGGGACATGGAGTCATGGGACTAAAAATCAAACGACGGATAAGGAGGGAGGCCGGACATGGAGTCCAAACAGTGGATAGTCCCCCCCTTATCCCCCAATCAAACACAGTACATACACTCACATGTAAATGATTCCACTATAGGTACATACACTCACATGTAAATGATTCTTATATTTACATATTCATTAAAAAAAAATTTAAAAATTACGTAGATGTACAATTAATGAGAGATTTATTACGATATTATTTTTAAATACTTGTATCGTAATTAGTTTACAACATATTTTTATATTTTAATAAGTGTCCTATTATTTGGACTTTTAATCTATCAAATTTTAATTCTCATATTTATGAACTTTTAAAGTATTTTATGAACAATTTTATCTTTACAAATATTTTTTAAATGGTTGGTAACTTGGAAATGTGAGCATTCATATTTATCATGTAAATATTTACACGGTGTAAACATTCGCATTACAGACCATTCACACTGTCAATATAAACATTATTATTAGATATATTTTGTTAATTATGTCATTCATAAAACTTATTGAAATATAGAAAAATAATTTAAATTAAGTAAAATATAAATAAGTGAAAAGATATTTATAAATAATCCCATTATTTTTTTTAGGTGACCCACCCGGTATCCGACCCTTAGGGCCGACTAATCCGGATTCGGGAGATCAATTTTAGATGGTTAGACTCAAGTCCCCTCCCAATTGACGTTGCGGGGGATCGAACCGTAGTCCTCCCTACCAAGTCGAGTTCCAATCGCCACTCGACCAACAACCAATTGGTTAAATAATCCCATTATTAATTCATAAAGTTGTCTCCTAACAAAAAAAAAAAAACTAAATAAATGTACGAGGTAAAACTAAATAAATGTATGAGGTAAATATGAAATTTGAACTTAGTTTATGATTATGATTATGATTATTTTTATTTTTTCTTGATTCTATAGACTTGAGAATAAATGATGAATTAAAGTTTGTTTTTTAGGTAGCAACGAAATGTTAAGAATCACTCTCACATGAAGCAGGCGAACTTGACGTTTATTCCTACGTCTTCGATTCTCGTGGTGGTGACTGGCATCGATGATTTTATATTTTTTTATTTATTAAATTAGGTCTTAATTAATCGTCTCAAAGATGAGAATCTCAAGAGGGTAAGGGATTAAAATTTTTCAAAAGGATAAAATAAAATAAAATAAAATAAAAGTGGTTCAAAAGTTGGTGATACATATCCCTTTTTTGATTTTTTTTTTATAAAAAAAAATAAGAAAAATTATTTGTGTATGGCAAAAAATTCTTTGCTCTTGAAAATGAATAAAAAAAATATTTAAAACAATAAAATTATATATTTGGCATAGCTGCTTCTAAAACTATATTATGGTACTATTCTCGTGATTTCTTAGCTGTCTCACTAAATTTTTTTAAATGCCCAACTTGTGTTTTATTTATTTATTTTTTTTGTTGCCGTTTTTGTTTTGAACATCTATTTTTATCATCTATATTAATTTCCAATACTTTCATTGAGAGTGTAGGTTCGAAATTGTTATTAATGCAAAATTGCAATAACATTTGGATGTAACTTTTTTACTTTCTTTTACCTTGTAGTTTATGCCTTGTTTGGATCAATTTACTACTTAAAAAAAGGGTTTCTGTAGGAATTATTTGTGACAATAATATTGCCGTAGCAGAAAACATATATTATTATTGACTGAAAAATATTGTTGTCATGGTATATTGCTTACTCAAAAAATAAATTTTCTAGTATTATTTTTTACCTGCATTTATTTATTTATTTTTGGGTGAACATTTTTCAATTAACATTCAATTTTTTTATTTTTCTATCAGCCTGACTTATATACAAGAAATCAATTAAAAGCTAATAAAGAAGCAAAAAAGTCAATTAAAAATAAAAAGTAAAAATTCTTATCCAGACCAAACATTGATGGCGTTTGACAATTATTTTTTTATTTTTTTGCAAAAAGTGATTGATAATTACTAAATAAAGTTACTTTTTTATCAATAAAAAAGGTGATTGAATCTTTAATTTTTTTAACTAAAAATAAATTGATTTTTATTTTTTTATTTATTTAATCAACAAGTAATTTTTTAAAGTTTGCCAAACAAGACTACTATAAGCCACATGGTGTATAAATTGCAAGCTAAAAACAAGTAACAAACCCAAACAAGGCCTAAATATCACTACTAATAAATTGATGAAATAAAACTCACATAATTTGTCTAAAGTCAAAAGTCCAGATTTCGTTAGTCATCATACATGTGCTCATCTTTATTCAAACTATACTTTAAAAATATATACATGCAGTTACAACAAATATACTATGATTTTTTTCACATGGTCAAAACTCAGTTTTCCTCCACTATCAAAATTTTTCGTGCAGATAATGCTCAGGAATACAAAGAAACTCATTTTTTTGAAATTTCTTCGTCCAAATGGTATGCTTTCTCATTATTCTTGTCCTGGTTCCTCCCAAAAATGGCCGTGCTGAGCGCAAACATTGCCATATCCTCGACACTGTTCGTGCTCTTTTAATCTCTTCTTCTTGTCCTGAACATTTTTTGGGAGAACTTGCTCTCACAACAGTTTATACTATCAACCATGTTCATTCCCCTACCATCAATAATCAAACCCCATATGTGTTGAGACCCTAATTTTTGGTAATTACACATGATACCCTAAGCCTTAGGTTAATTACATTTTAATCCCAAATTTTATAAAATTTTACAAAATGGTCCAAGAAAGAATAATTTTTCTGTATTTTATTTTGTATTATAATTAAATCATAGAATGTCATTTTTATATTTGGAAATACCCTAACACTTGGCTTTTATTTATGTACCTCCTAGTTTCTAAATTAATTCATCAATTTTATTTTTAGCCTAATTGAATATTTATTAGTTCTTTGAATTTTTATTATTTTCTTTGAACCTTTATTATTTAATTGAGCAAATAAATATCTTCAAATAAATATCTTTAAATAAATATCTACACATATTTTTAAATAAATAGTTTTATTATTTATTTTAATACTTATTTGAGCAATGGAAAAATATCTAGATTTTTATGCTTTTTCTTAGTCATTAAGCTAGCCCTATTTCATGGCTTATAAATTGAGAACTTTGTCTCAATTTTCACCCCACATTTTCAACAGCCTAGGGAGAGGGTGAGAGGGTGAAAGTGTGATCAAAGGAAGTAGAGAAGAAAAAAAAAAAAAAAAAAAAAAAGGGTGACTCTCAAAAAGGTAAGAACATACCCCTCCTTTGTCTTCTCCAATTCTTTCACCATCTCCTTCTATTGTCTAATATGCCTCTTGTGTTGCAAATTAATGGTAAATAGGCTTTTGGTGTATGTTGAAGTGTGGGTATGATCAATTGTCATTGTCTTGCAAATTTGTGAAATTAGGCACTGCTGCAACTTTCCTAATTTAAAATAAATATCAAATCTATTTAATTCTCAAATCTGAATTTATGATAGGATATTTGGTGTGTTTAGAGCTTATGAAAATTTTATTAGCTCCTAATTGTGTGTTTTTAGGGCTTGGATAATTTGTTGAAAAATATGGCCCTGAATCTCTGAAAAACAGTCCACTTTTAGCAATTTTATAAAATTCTAGAAAAATCATCTCATGTTGGTTCTTCTGTTAAAATTTAGAACTCTGAGTCCTCTTTTCAACAGATTTTATTTGAGTGAAAACCATCGGGTAGATTGAGAGAAAAGTTAGTTTCCCCAAAGGGTGACAAATCTGGACAGGTTTTCGAATATAGTTTGTAGATGAATTTTTGGAGGGGCTGTGCAACTTTCGAAAATTGGAATTGAAACTAGACAGATTGAATACTGGTTCTGTGCAATTTCAGCCCCTAATTTTACCTAGAAGTATTTTTACCAAAGCGTTCTTGTTAGCCCTGCAGAACCGAATAGTGCTGGAAATGGTATTTTGTTGTGTTGTTTGTCTCTAAGTATTTTAAAGCATACCTAATGTTATTTTCTTGCCTTACCATACCTATGTATGATTATCATGGGCTATATTTCATTTCTTATGTTTGTCTCATGCTCTTTTATATTACCGAATGTGACTAGCTTGCTTGGCAAAAGATCTAATAAATGGGAAATGGAAAGGGGTTGGTAGTGGGTGACGTTCACCCTTGTGCTTCAGAATGATTTATGTATTGAACATGTGAATGGAATTAAAACCAAATGAGTTAAGTCTTGCACAAGCGGTCTAAACGAGCCCCTAGGTTGACACGGATGTATTCAGACTCTATGCAGTGGTTTCAGGGTGTAAGCGAGCCCTTTGGTATGGTATGTGCAGGGTGTAAGCGAGCCCTAGGCATGATTTGGTATGGTATGTACAGGGTGTAAGCGAGCCCACTTGTTTGGCCGTCTCTTTTGAGGTCCATCAATGTCACTAACCGGTAAATAACCAGGAGATGGGCATAGGTGGTAAGGTCTACAAAGCAGCAAAAGGGGGAGTCTGAGTAATCCGGTGTTCAGCCTTGTGGTTGGGTAGAAGGATCTCTTTGGGGGATCCTAGATGTCTAGGCAAACTCCTAATTCATAAAACCTTGTTGTAATTTTGCATGTTATGTTACCCAATTTGTCCTATGTATGGTTGATTGGTTAATAGAAGATATGGGGATGTGTGTGTTTTTACTGGGCATTCCAAGCTCATGGCGTGTCATGCCAGGTGGTGAAGCAGTTATAATGGTGAAAGTTGCGAAGGCAAATACGATGAAGTGTTGGAGTAGTGGTTCATTTGAAGACTTAGACTAGTTGTTTTTATTTTCAATGTTTTGTAATCCTGCAATGGAAAATAAACGAATGATCCGTGATACTAACTCTGGTTATATATGTATATTAAGATGTTTTGGTTATCTATCCTATTTGTGTGGTAATATGGTACTTATTTAACGGCCTGGAAGTTGGGGCGTTACAATATGAGCATCTGTATGGCACACCTCCTGCCTATACTAGTCTTCGTATGTTTGGATGTGCTTGTTTTGTTCTTCTTCAACCACATGAGTGTACCAAATTAGAACATCGCTCCTGTTTGTGTTGCTTCTTGGGATATGGGATTGATCATAAAGGTTATCGTCTCGTCGTCTTCATGTCTCTCGTCATGTAGTATTCTGGGAACACAAAATGTTCTCCTCTATATCTAAGTTTCATTTGACCACTTCTCTCACTACACCATTCTTTATAAATCCCTCTCTTCTGTTTGATGAGCTTGATACATACACTATTTTTGACATGATGACTTCGACCCATCCTGAGGATTCTGCTCCGTCTCTTGGTCCTACTGCTCCACTTTTTGATCCTGAGCCGGCTTCTGTACCTGCTCCTACTCCTGCTCCATATCTCAGTGAGCCTCATACATCTCTTGATTCCACTACATCATCTTCTCCACCAGAGGTATCTCTTTGTCATTTTACTCGGGTAACACAACCTTCTATACTTCTTCATGATTTCCTTGTTGGTTCCACTGCTTTTTCTTCTCATGAACCTATTTCCTATCGAGAGGCTTGGTCTAACCCTCTTTGGCAGTAAGCTATGAGTGATGAACTCCAAGCTTTAGATAAAGCTCACACCTGGGATGTAGTTAACCTTCCATCTGGTAAGAGTGTTGTCAATTGCAAATGGGTTTACAAGATCAAAACACACTCTGATGGTTCCATTGAGCATTAAAAAGCTCGTCTTGTGGCTCGGGGGTTTACTCAAGAATATGGGATTGATTACGAAGAAACATTTGCTCCTGTTACTCGTCTTACTTCAGTTCGTAGCCTACTTGCCATTGTTGCTGCTCGCCATTGGAGTCTTTGTCAGATAAATGTCAAGAACGCCTTTCTTAATGGCGATCTCACTGAAGAAGTTTATCTACAGCCTCCTCCTGGTTCCTTAGTTCCGTCCACCAAGGTCTGTAAACTTCGCCGTGCTTTGTATGGTTTGAAACAAACTCCCCGTGCCTAGTTTGCCAAGTTCAGTTCTATCATTAGTGACTTTGGATTCTCTTCCAGTACCTATGATTCTGCTCTGTTTATATGCAAGACAGAGTGTGGTGTTATTCTTCTTTTACTCTATGTTGATGATATGATCATCCTCGGGGATGACACAGTGGGTTATCTTTAGTCTCAAACAGTTCCTCAGTCGCTAGTTTGAGATAAAAGATTTAGGGTTGCTTAGTTACTTCCTCGGCTTGGAAATTTCTCATGATTTTCTGGTTACTTTCTCACCCAAGCCAAGTATACCTCTAATCTCTTGGCTCGTGTTGGTCTTACCAATTGCAAGACTGCTCCTACCCTAGTTGATCCTTAGACTCGTCTCACTCCTCTTGATGGTCACTTATTGTCTGATGCTACCTTATATCGTCAGCTAGTTAGCAGTCTTATTTATCTCACAGTTACTCGTCCAGACATTGCCTATACTGTTCACATTGTCAGTCAGTTCACGGCTGCTCCTCGCTCTCCGTACTATGATGCTCTGGTTCGCATTTTGTGCTATCTCAAAGGAACTATGTTTCATGGTCTTCATTACTCCACACACTTATCTCTACAGTTACACGCATTTTCTAATACAGATTGGGCAGGGGATCCTACTGATCGTCGTTCTACTACAGGATTCTGTTTCTTCTTGGGTGACTCTCTTATTGCCTGGCATAGCAAGAAGCAAACTCTTGTTGCCCATTCTAGTACTGAAGCTGAGTATCGTGCTCTTGCTAACACTACTCGTGAACTTTTATGGCTTCGCTGGCTCCTTGCTAATATGGGTATTTCTTCTCCTAGTGCCACCTCTCTCTATTGTGACAATCAGGTTGCCATTCAGATTGTTCACAATGATGTCTTCCATGATCGCACCAAACATATTGAGATTGATTGTCATTTCATTCGACAGCATGTTACCCGCGGCACTGTTCATCTTCTTCCTATTTCTTCTGCTGATCAACCTGCTGATATTTTCACCAAGGCTCATCCCCTTAGTCGTTTCAGTGATCTAGTTTCCAAACTCAAGTTGATTGATGCTTACCTACACCTTGAGTTTGAGGGGGGCTGTTAATGTATATATTAGATTTAGATTTAGATTTATCTCCTTGTATCTCTATCTCTATCTCTCTCTATCTCTATCTCCTTGTATCTTTATCTCTCTTTATATCTATCTCCTTCTATACTTATCTAAGTTTGTGTTCAGCCTATAAATACAGGCTCTGCTATTGTATTCAATTTAATTCAGTATACACAGATATACAGTTTTCGTTTTCTTTCAATCATTCTAACAATGGCTTTGGGAATTCTTCTACAATATGCCTTATTTTTTCTTTTTTACTTTGTCTCAGTGTTATTAATTGTGAATTCCTAAGAAGCATGGATACGGACACGTGACACGACACAAATACGATATGGATACGCCGACACGTCAATTTTCAAAAAAATAAAGGAACAACACATGGGGGACACACCTGAAATATATAATTTTATATATTTATTATGTATTAAATATATGAATATAGCATTCAAAGATAATAAAAAATGTAATATGACACTAACTTGTATAAATTTATATGATTTTTATTTTATTATTGTATCTTAAGTTGTTTTGTTCAAACTGTTAATTAGTTTCACATGTGTCTAATCGATAGGCACGTGTATTTAACCAATAGACACATGTATCCTCCAAATATCCAAAGAGTGTTCGGGTCTTTAAAAAAAAAATTAAAATAAGACACATTTGAAAAGTGTCGGACATGTGTCAGGGAAGTGTCCGAAGAGTGTTGGAATTTGACATGGACACGACACATATACGTCACTTTCTTAGAAGTGTCCATACTTCTCAGGTGAATTCTTTTATTTTTGTTTATGTTGAAGTTTTAATTATTAGGCTATATTAATTTTTATCTATTTTTTTACTTAAAAGGTGCCTTCCTTCAGTGAAGTGTGCACCTCAATTTGCGCCTACACTCCAAGAGACCGTTGGCACCTTGGTGTGCCTTGAGCCTTTAAAAATATTGAGTGTGACATCAGTAATGGTGATTAAATAGTGGAACTAGTGGCAGAATATTGGTGTTGTGTCAGAATTTTTTATGATAGGATGGAGTTTATTAATCAAACTGTCGAATATTTGAACTAGGCAATGTGTTAATAATATTACCATGTCGCTCATTGATTGATTACTAGGAATTGATGATGACATCTTTTGTTATCTAAAATCTTGTTTGGCTAGAGAGAGTTTATTAGGAAATGGAAGTTAGAAATCCAATAGGATTTTACTTGTAGTAGGCAGACCATGGGTGGCTTAGTAAGCCCTCCTTGGATACAAAGTGTTTCATTGATGTTTTTATTTGTTTCCAAATTGATAGTTTAAATGCAGGGAATTGAAGTAATGAGTTTATTGTGGAAGTACTGGAATATGTAGTATTGGACACCTCCCTAAACCTGCTAAAAAAGACCAAAACCACCTCCCTCACAGGACCACCATATCCAACTACATGGGATATTACGAAAAAGAAACAGAATCATCGTAAGGGAACCTAAAGCCACAATGGTGTAGGTAGATTGCTTGTTTTGGAATTTAATGGAAAAGATGAACAAGTTTTGAGGAAATCAATGGATCTTGAAGAAAATGATAATCACTTCCTCATTGGTGATGCTGGGGACTTCTAAAATCAGATTCTTTTTGGAAGAATATTGATAGAGTAGGGTAAATTATAGTAATAGATAGATTCCTTATCTTTTGGCATATGTGCCTATGAACTAGCTAAGAAAATTAGTACCAAAAATAAGATAAGTAAAGAACAACATACAAATAAATTATAAACTAAACCATATACCTACTTGATTAAAGAATATTTAGATCAAGAGAAAAATGGGGTAAGAGTTTGATATTAATATTTTCTTTTCTTTTACAGTTGTTGTGTGAAGAAACAAAAACCAACAAGCTCACACATGTTTTTTGCGTGCAAATAAGTTCGCTATAAGATTTTTTCAAAAAAAAGTTCTCTATTAGATAAGAATTTTCTTAAGCCTGTGTTTGGTTCAAGAGTTTAAATAGAGATTTAGAGGGAAAAAAGAGTGTGAAATGTAATTATATTTCATTCATATTTCATTTACCTTTTTTCCTCTCTCTTTCAAATTTCTAGCTGAATTTATGAATCAAACATAGTCTGAAGTTGATTATATCATGGTTTTTGAGTTCAGAGTATGCTCTCTTGTGCAATGCTTACAAACCATTCAATAAAGTTTAGTGACTCAGGCAATACCATTTTTTCAATCTAGAATTTTCTTTTGTTAATTTAGAAATATTTACTCTCTAATAAGTTACATTTTTATCAATTTCCTCATAACATAATTCATGGTTATGAATTAGCTAAACAAAGATAGTAATAGAGGCCAGATAATAAATTACATATTTAAAATATGCAATTTAAAAAATAAAAAAAAATAATTATATTTAGAAGTACGTCAACAATAAGTCAAATTTAAAAAAAATAAAAACAAAAATAAAAACAAAAACAAAAAAAGAACAACTCACATCAAATAATAATGGCATTGTTGCAAGGGTCATGCTTAAGTGTGCAACCCCCTTAAGGTTGCACACCATATGCAACCCAATTGTTAGCCGTTAGATTACAATAATTGATCAAGACCATTGAATTGTTTAATCGTGAAAAAGTTGAAACCGGGGCAGCCGGTTAATGCTTGTATTTGCATGATTACATCCCACTCACTCTCTGTATTTCGTCTCTATCTCTCTCTGTTCTCCTCTCTGTGTAAGGTTGAGTCAGTGTAACTGTTGATTTCCATTAACAGGGAGAAGCCCCTGTTCGGTTAATGATTTCCATTGACGAAGCTCTGTAGGGAACAGTATAACGGGCGATTTCCAACAACAACGTAACTACAAGGCTGTGTTGGTTCCATTGCTGAAGTGAAGCCCTTCTCTGGAACTAGATATGAGGTATGGAGCTGTCTCGCTCTCTCTGTCTCCCTCTCTGTCTCTCTGGCCCGTTCACTTCAGCTATTTTCCATCAACTAAACCCCCAGCCTAACTTCAACCGCTCTACGCTTCGGTCCAACGGAAACCCCTCCATTGGCAACTAACCTTTCTCTTTCTCTTTCTCAAGCGAGTGTTTGTGTTTGCACAAACAGCTAAACCGTGTGAAAATGTCATGTTTGTGTTTGTGTTAACAATTTTCGGTCATCAAGTAATTGTTTGTAGTAATGTCCTGTGCAGTATGGCCCCAGCGGAAGTTAAAAGGGAAGGTGATGATTATGACATTCGAAATGAAGCAGATGACATTCGTTTGATGAATGAAAGTCGAGCAGAACCTGATCATGGTTGCGAAGGTGGTCCGAGCAATGAAGAAGCAACCAACATGAACGGTGAACATGGCAGAGCCGACGTGAAAAAAGAAATGGTTGACGATGCTCATCGCAATGACATGGTTGGTGATGTTGAACGTGCTATTCGAATGTAAATTTGATTCGATCGAAGATGGAGAAGATTTTCACACGCGTATGCTAAAGCGAAGGGATTTAGTATACGAAAATCCAGATTTAACACAAATAAAGAGGGAAAGGTCGTTAGTAGGCTGTGGTTGTGTTCAAGGGAGGGTCAGAGATTACCAAAATACTTGGACCGTGTTGCTGAGAAGAGTAGAGCTCCCAAGGCACTAACAAGAGTAGGTTGCAAGGCCCAATTTCGCATACGGTACGATGCGGATGATGGTGAAGGGGAAAGTATGTTGTGACTCACTTCGTCGCAGACCACAACCATGAATTGGCGGAACAACACTGTGATGTATTCGAGGTCACATCGCAGCTTTAAATAAATACGATAAAGCTCAAGCAATGGCTATGCGCAATGTCGGTGTGAAGACTAGCCAAATCATGGACTATATGGTAAATCAATCCGGTCTTATGAGAATGTTGGTTTCATCCGTGCGGATCTGCACAACCATATTCAAGCGAGCGTAAGCGAAGTTGAGGATGGTGATGCGAGGTGCGTTGGTTTACCTATGTGCAAAACTTGATGTTGATGCACGTTTTTTACAAGTATGATGTGTGTAACGATAACAAGTTACAAAATCATTGCGGCGATTCGAAATCATGGGTGACTCATAAAGTTTGGTGATGTGTTGATATTTGACTCAACTTACGTAACCAATGCATACAAGAAACCTTTTGTCATGTTGGCTGGTGTGACTAGCCACTTTAGGACCACGATATTTGCATGTGTTTTGCTAGCTAATGAGACAATTGAGACATACACATGGGTTTTGGAAACATTTATGGAGGCGATGGGCAATAAAGCACTGTGTCGTCTTGTGACAGATGGGGATAAGGTGATGCGAGAGGCAATCAGAAGAGTATTTCCAGACGCAAGACATCGATTATGTAATTGGCATCTTGGGAAAAATGCTGTTTCAAATGTTCACATAAGTGGCTTTGCACATGCTTTCAAGCAGTGCATGGACATGGAAACGGATGAGACAAAGTTTGAGCATGGCTGGACGACAATGGTCGAAAAATTTGGACTTCAAACCAACAGTTGGGTGTTGGAGACATATGAGAAGCGTCATATGTGGGCTGAGGCATATATGCGTGGACATTTCTTTGCTGGGATGAAGAGCACTCAGCGCTCGGAGTGTATGAATGCTTATTTCAATCCCTTCCTCCAACACAAATTGAAGCTATATGAATTTGTTAGGCACTATGATCGGGCTCTTGCAAGGATAAGGTATAACGAATTTGGAGATGATCTTTGAAACAAATAACACTTTTCCGTATTGATTACTCCATTGCGAGATATAGAGAGACATGGAGTGAGCTATTCACCGAAATATATTGAGAATGTTCGTGATGAAATCTTAGAAGAGGGAAGTTGAATGTGAAGGACGTGTTCCTTTGCGGATGGTCGGAAATGCTACTATATTCATAAGTACAAAGTGAAGGATGAGATCATGGATAGTAACACAGTCCGATGGATCTTTGCAATGAGATGTTCTTGCATGAAGTTTGAGTCGTTGGGGCTACCTTGTCGCCACATGATATGTGTTATGAAAGCCGAAAATTTCACGCATAAATTCCCCAACTTGTGTCTTTGCATAGATGGACAAGGGTCGCAAGCAAGGATGGCCACAATGGCCTCAACCCTCAATTGATAGCACTACAACATAGACGGCCCGGTATGGGATATTGAGTTCTTCTTACAATGAAATGTGTTTCTATGCCTCGCAATCAACGAAAGGTTTCAAAGAGGCTAGGGATGCATGTCTTCCGATGACGAGCCGAATGAAGGAGTTATATGAGAGGAATTTGAACGGTGGGAATGGAGCGGAGGAAACATTCATTCCGTCGACAATTTGGAGTAGAAGATCCTGATGTTGTGAAGACAAAAGGGAACCCAGGACGGGCATCGTCCAACTGTCGAAGACTAAGAAAATGTGGGAATTGCAAATGCATTGGGCACACAAAGCGAACGTGTCCTAAGGTTCAGTTTAGACGAACAGTGGGTACTAACTCAGATGCAGATACACCCTACATAACTGACCGTGAGTACAATGCGGAGTCATCGCCCGTTTGCTACAAAACTGGGTTGGTGGATCCAAGTACACCGCACATTAAGCAACGTCGACTATTTTTCGATGTTTCTCCTGATTCCAAGCAGCCTGTGGGGCAATACGGTAGTGTTGAAGCAGCAGTGTGGAAAAATGATTCGAACACAATTGATAAGGTGAATCAAGTAATTGTATAATTTGGAGAAAGTAACCCAACGAACTCGTTACTTTATCTCCATGCTGATTGGTATATGAATTACGAGTTCTGAGCAGAGTTGTGAAATTATTTCATGTTTACTATGGAAGTATGGGCTTATTGTTAGTAAAATTATGGAGGGCCTATATCGACAGCAACGAAGCAGTATTTTTAACTTGACAAGTTGAAGAAGAAAATCAAGCAATTGTGGTATTGGTTTGAATGCCTGAAAAGGATGAAGACTTCTTTTCGATGGTGATGGTAACAAAGTAGAAAGTAGAAAGTTGTTGTGTTGTTGTGTTATGCGTAACAAAGTAGAAAGGAGAAGGAAAAAACTACGAAGTTACAATGTAGAAAGTAAGTTGTGTTGTTGTTCATGTCTCTCTCTCTGCAAACATTCTACGCCCTTTATAGCTATAAAATTCCCACGACCCCATGATCGCCAATTCTGGCTACGCAATCTGCAACAATCGCGGTCATTTCGTGGTATTGAAACCACATAAAAGCTTCACTTGTACTGTCAAAGTGCATATAATTGAAGTTGCCACTGTGCCGAGATCCTTTTAGCCTTTCCTCGGAATCTGAGACTCCCAATTCGTTCATGTTTCCTCTTGGAGGTGGCCACTAAATCCATGAGCCTTGCCCGATGCTTGCTCCAGTGTAAGTCGGTGGCATGCAAGATTCAATGTTAGTTGAATGGAGCAAATTTGGGAGGATGTGGGAAAAATAGGTGCAAAGAGGAATTTTTAATCTAATATCCAATCATAATTTAGTGAAAATATGACCGAACTTTTTTTAAAAAAGTAGTTCCCATTTTTGATTATAAACCGAGATATATATTTTGTTTTTGATATAAATAAGTTGTGTAATTTCGTTACGTAAAATTTAGGACAACAATTGTGTTTAAGTCATTACAATACAGAACATTGAACATATTTTTATTAAATTACAGAGGAATTTCAATATTTGGCAGAGTGTGATGATTCATAGTCAAGGCGATATGATGAGTGGCCTAGTGTTGTGGTTCAAGGCCCGGTTTGCAAGGATTGTGGTTGTGTTTAGTGGACAATATTCTCGATTTTTGTCTCATAATGATGAGGACATGGCCCTAATGGTGAAAAGGAAGGTCGACAGGAAGCGTCAACATTTGGCGAGTGGACTTGAAGATTCAAGTCGAGGCGATTCTGATCGCGATTATGGTGTAGACGTGTGGGATCATGCAATGCTGGGCCACAAAAGCAGTATACGGCGAAACGGACTATCTTCGTTCTAGGCATTCCAAGTATACTAAACCTCCACTTCTGTCTGTCGAGCTCCCTTCTGTTGTGTTTATGTCATGGCCACCAACTGTTTGAAACTTCGACGAGCAAGGCTCTGCTTTGTCTCATGCTTCCTCCCGAAAGTATGCCCACTAACTCATAATGATGAGGACATGCCCACAATGGTGAAAAGGAAGGTCGTGAGGAGCAGTCAATATTTGGCAGAGGGAACTTGAAGATTCAAGTCGAGTGGGTGGTTATGGTGTAGGCGTGTGGGATCATGCAATGATGGGCCACAAAAAGCATATACGGATATCAATACTAAACCTCCACTTCTATCTGTGGAGCTCCCTTTTCTTGTGTTTATTTCATGGCCACCAACTGCTTTTAAACTTACGTGAGCAAGGCTCTGCTTTGTCTCATGCTTCCTCTGAAAGTGTGCCCACTAACTCCATGACCGTGGTAAAACTTCCCCTATCACTTCTAGGTGACCCACATGCAGAGAGCCCACTTTGGTGGTGGACATTCTTGGCCACATGCCCTCGATTAAGTGGACCATCTGTCGACAGATCGGCAAAACTTGGTGCAAACAATAGCCCCCATGTTCAAGTTAAATATTGCGGAAGTGATTGACACCCCTCAATCACCACTGCACCACCACCAATTCCCCACACACACACGTGGGGGCTGATGGAGAAGGGAAAAAAAAAGAACAAATTTTTTTTAAAAAAGAAAAAAAAAGTGGCCAATCAGAGAGAGAGGGGGTCATGGGGGTCCCCCCTGTGGGGCTCCAAGTCATATGATTCGAAAATTAGTCGTCCTAATCGGCCCAATTTCCATAAAAAGTAAAAAAAAAAAAAAGGTAAAAAAAAAAAAGCAGACTTACCCAAAAAGGAAATTAGGGCCATTAGGGCCACAAAACATTTTCTATGATATTTAACTTTAACGAGGGGCCATTGTTTGGGGCCAATAGCAAATTTGTTAATACGGGCCAAAACAAACATAAACTAGAGCCCAAATATACTGGCCCCATCATAAGCTATAAAAGACCCACCCTTTCAACTTCAAACCACTTCGTTTCCCTCTGATTCGAACACCCCAGACTGTACTCCTCCTTCTCAACCATTGCCGCTCAAAACCAGAGCACCACAAAACCCTAACCCATGGCCGAAAAAATCTCAACCATCTCCATCAGGAGAACAATGAAGACCTACTCCGCTTCCTGCACCCTATCGAGCACGTGACGCTCCTCTAAAATTTGGTGCAACCCTATTGCCCAAAGACAAGCTCTGTCGCTAAGGTTACTCTAGGCCCTACCTTCGTCTTACTTCCCGAACGAGCTAGCTCCATACTATCCCCTTGGTAATGGTGAGAACCTTCTTCTCAACCAACTTTGGTGAAGTGGACTAAGCTGGAATGTCGGCAAAAACCCACTCGGAGGTGGAGGTCACGAGACTCGATTGGCGAAGGCGGGCAGAGAATTGAAGGTCACGACGCTGAAGTATGGAAGCACCGGGCATTAGTGAAGCAATTAGGTGTCGACTAAAATTTATGACGCGGACAAGGGGGTGATTCTTTCTTCTTTGCATGCTTTTGGTCGCGATCTAGTAACTCCCTACTCCTCAATTTTGGTATGATTTCTACTATCTTAGATGTAGCTCACTTGGTGGTCTCCCAATCTTGGGCAATCAATTCATGCTCTCCTTGAGCCTCCAAAAGTGACATTTACTTTAAACACCGACATGTGCTATCTGATTTTGCCAAAAATACCAAAGGCAAGCTGGTTCCCTGTCGATGACAAGGAAAGAAGCGCTTTTTACTTACTTTGGCTTTATGAGTTTCTTTTTGTGTCCTGGGTACAAGATCACGAAGAATACCTCCCCCTTGCCTTGTGTATGCAAGATGGCCAACTTATGGCTTTAGCCCCTTATCTTCTTGCCACCCTTTACAAGGCCCTATTTTCCTTTGTGGACAAGAAGATTTCTGGCAACTGTGGTGGCCCCTTCTGGCTCTTCCAGGCCTGGTTGTATGCCTATTTCCCTGAGGCACGACCCCCACCACCTAACACCTTGAAACCCATCTTCTACTCCTATCTTTGAAACAACTGATCACTTATACCAGCCAACCCATCCTCACTTTCACAAATCATCTGACCATGTTTTACAACCTTCCTTCGCAGAGACCTTCCCACCTGTACATGCCATTTCAAAACTTTGAATTCTCCTCCAGTAGACTTCGCTTCCTCTTCACAGACCCATCTGATTTACACAATGACCAAGTCCAAGAACAAAATGAGAGTTGGAGACACATTCTCACCTCTAGACATGTCTTGGTTGGCTGTTCCGTATCCTCCGCCAAGCTATCCAGCTGCAGTTTTGAGACATACAGTCCGAATCAATGGTCCAGGCAATTTGGTCTTTCCCAGGCTATCCCTTATCCTTATTTCCACCCAACCATCCATGAGGAGATTGGGTCCAGAATCCACTTCAAAGATCCTACACAAGCTGAATCCATTCTCACAGAGAACACCAAACTTTTCCAAGATTTTGGCCCCTTCTTCTTCAAACCTGCTTCGGACTGCTCGGCTGCTTTTGACCATTGGTGGGGACTTATGTCTGCCATTATTTTCTACAAGCCACTTGAAAGCTGCCTTAACGATACTTGTCATATTCAGGGCCGCATATCCTCGCCTTCCAAGCTTAAGGCTACAGGTATCTTTCCTTCATATACTTGAGATCCACGGTGTGTCATGCAATTTGTTTTGTTTTTTCTCTAAAACACTAACTTGTTTAACCTTTGATGACCAAAATTGGGCTCTTCTTTGAACCATTGGTTAGGGACCCACATAAGGGCAAGGCTCCAATGGATGCAACTCTTGAGACAAACACCCCTTGATTCAAATTAATGCCGGACTCTTTTGCGTGCCTTAGACGGAAACGAGAGGAACTACCACCCGTACCCCTGCCGAGACAGAGGTCACAGCGAAGAAGAGAGAAGAGCCTTCCACTGCTCCTGCTCTAAGCACCTAAGCGAGTGGGATATCCTCTCGACCAAATGCTTAGCCAAACTACATCAAATCCTTGAGCGTTGTCTGCAGTAAGCCTTCACTTTACATTTTTACATCATCTCAATTTCCATTCGCGCCCGACTGATCACTTACTTTTGTGCAGAGAAAAAGAAGGAGATTACTTCTTGCTGCTGCTGATGATGACGATGCTTCCACTTCTCCTCAACACATTCATCAAATTCCCAGTCCCATCAGCAATGTACCCACAGAACCCATTGTACAACCAACTCCACCACCACCTGAAGCATCGCAACAGACTTCCTTACAACCTGCTTCACACTCTTCGCCACAGCAATCTACACAATCTGCATCACAACATCGTTCCACTTCTCCTCAACACATTGTCCCTTCTGTCTCTAGCCCTCAACCATCACCATCCAACCCCTCCAATTCCCAAACTTCAAACAAAGAATCACAGAGGATTGAATTTGACATTTCAATCAACACCCAATCCTCTCCAACAGATGAGAACACAAAATCCCCTCAACCAGAAGTTCACCACAACGAAGGTAAATAGAATTACAAATGTTACTGTTTGTTTGGGGAAAAAAAACTTCTCTTTAAGTAACTGGTATTGTTCTCCAATTTACAGGGATGGACATAATACAGGACTCATCTCCACGACCAATGGGCGAGACAGAACTTGAAGGTCCTCATGACTATCCCCTATTAGCGCGATGCGAGAGAAAGAGCTGAAAGCGGCGATCTTGTCATTTCATCGATGCAGAAACAACTCGTCCTGATGCCACAACCACAGCTGAACAAGGCAAACCGTCAGCGCGCACGTTATCAGCACAGGTACTACCATTTCCAACCTCATCCTATTTACTCTTTATTACTTGCAAGCATATATTCTCACCGAACCATTAATGTTCAAAGGCCATCGGTCCATCGCAGGATATTTGGGCGAAGTTTGATTCTTCAACAAGATCTAGACGAAATATCCCCATTGCCTCAAAGGCTACATCATTTGATCTTTGAAACTCAACAAACCTTAACCACCTTCATCAACCTCATTAACACCCAGTTGAAGAAATCATTCTCCACAAACTGATGAAACCTTGGCTGTCTTTTCTGCTTGTAAACCTCTCCCTAATCCTTTCAACCCCATTCAACTAAAGCAATTGGCCAAGATCATCACGGAATGGCCAACCCTTTCGAAGATGGTTCAGACTTCTTTGGAAGGATATGCAAACCAAAAAGGATTTCCTAAACGAAGCCCACACCATATCTACTTCACTCAAACTAAGCCAGCAAACCTCTGCAGGCATTCTTGAGCAACACTCAGCACTTGAAGTTGAGGAAGCCAAACTCATGGCAGAACTTGCCTCTGTCCGGCAAAGAAAGGCTCATCTGCAGCAGCAACATGACCAGCTTCATGAAGAAGCAAGGATGATGCTCTCCCAAATTAGACATCGTTCTGCATCCATTCAGACAACTAAAGCTGAGTTGGACCAAGCCCAAGCCATGCTGGCAGATGCTCAATCAGAGTGGGGTGTTCTAGCCGTTCTGTTCCCCAAATCGTAGCCTACTTTATGGGGTCAAGCATGCTCATTTCTGGTTGCTGCTCTGCTGTGCTTCAACTCTGCTCTGCTATATATGTACTCTGCTGCTGCTATATGGGATCAACGAATAGCCTTAAGTCTACTGCTGCATATTGGCCTTTTTCCAACTGTTTGAATGATGTTTTGGTGTGCTGTATTGGAAGTCTACTGCTGGATTGGGGAAAGTTATTGGAGGTCTCTTCTTGGCCTTGTTGTAATTGTTGGTCTGCTTTGTAGTTGTTTCTTTTTTGGAGGTTGAAGGATCGGGGCTCAAGTCTGAATCTGAGTTGAAGGTTCACGCTCAAGTCTCAATGGCGGTGTATGGTCGAAGTTTGTTCATCTTTGCCTTGGAGTTTCATCTGGTTACTGTTATGCGGTTTTTCGAGGATGGGCTTGGAGTTACATTCTTATTGTTTTCCTTCATTTTTGTTTCTCTTCATTGATGCATCACCAACTAGGAGGTTGGACCTTTTTAGCTCAACCTCCTCTTTCTTGATGTAGCATTGACACCTTGTATGTGCTTTTCATGAATCTGATTTATGTTTTGCCGAACAAAAACAAAATTGAATGTCAATACTCTGTGTTTTTAATGGTCTGTTGTATGGTTGTTTTTATTTTTTGTGCAATTTTTCACCGTTTGTGCATTGTTATGAAGTAATCAATTCCCCTTCAAAGTGCATTATAGTCACCGCTATTTGTTTGTTTTGTGGCCTTTTTTTTGCTTTGTTTTGGACAAAATCATGGCATTGACAAAAATCAAACAAACATAATGGATGTTGTAAAAGCGAACAAACATTACTACTTTGAACTTGCATTGTTTGTTGGACAAATATGACATTGCGGTTGACAAAAATTACTATATTCATTTGGGCAAATATGACATTGCATTGTTTGTTCTGTACCCATAACATTGGAATTATGTGTATGACATTACATACAGGCCACGATAAAAGCAAACAAACATTACTAGACCTCCCCTCGTTTGTTCCAGTCCCAAACATTGGAATTACGTATACAATCAATACGTGTGGGAAATTAGTATTATCACAGCTGCGACCTAAGAAGTTATCACGACAAGCTGATGCAGTTATCCAGTTGTGGTTCGGCATCGAAATTACTGTCGTACTGGCAAGCCATGATAAAATCGCTGCCGTATTTGTTGTAATTGCAATGAATCACATGCAGGAAGGATACTCGCCCATCTTTGTATTGTTCACATCCATAATGAAGTCAAGCAGCAGCTTCCGGCGCACAGAAGGATGAAACTATGTACACAAAGCGAATAACACAAATCAGGTACAGTTACAGCGGTAGGAAATAAACGGATTTTTTTCGTAATTGCAAATTAAGCGGTACAATGTACCTTGTGTGGACCGCTGGGTATATTAGGCTGCTGCATGTACTTGATCACAAACATCCCACAGTCGAAAGTGCTACAAATGAAATGTAACATTCAGTTTCTCGTAAAATATAAGCAGGTTTGTTAAATGAGTGATTCAGGAGTGAAGTAAATGCGTGTTTGAGGTTTGTGCATTACTCGTCCATTGTGTAATAGCCTTTGTTCTAACATGCGGACGTCAAAATGCATGCGTCTCTGACATATTCATTTCCAAACTGTAGTTGCAGTAAGGCATGCATTGTTTGAACCTGTTGCAGAATGAGAGGGTTAGTTTTTGTGAAGGATGTGACAGTGTTGAAGTAGATATGTGAAATCCAGCACGACATACCAACATATTTGCCGCGTTCAGCTTGTTGGTGTCTAGTGTGGCGGATGCCAATGAGTCAAATAGGTACGCCACACGGTCTACCATATCTATTTTTAGGCACAACCAATGTACTCCTCTATAATTGAAAGGCATGTAAATCTGCACATAAACACAAGTGAAGACATTGTTTAGAGGGCATGCGAACATGTACGAACTTTCATATTTACATTGACATTCATGTAAATGGGATCGACATTCATATTACCGACGTTCATATTAAATCTACTCGCTTCAATGGGATGGACATTCATATTACCTTCTGACATGCATCAAGCACCCCAGTATATCTGTCATGTCCAAAATATGATTTGACGATATTATCATGGTTCAGAGGTTGAGTTTTTTGATTTAGTATCAAAGTCTGCATGTTTAGTGTGTAAAGTTCAGTCAGCCAAAGTTTTCTGAAAATATGTCTTCTGCAATACACAACCGACCTAAAACACTTACTTACCGACACATATACTGGAAAGTACCACGCAGTATGCCTCCCGTCTTTGTGTACTTGCCGCTGTCCGTTAGTCAATTGAACCGCGACCAAGTTGATTGGCTGGAACATTTATAGCAGACGGGCAACTTGCGAAATAAGGTTTGCCATTTGTTTCAACGTAATATGAAATAACAATGTCCCTACATGGATGTCCATCATGCGAATATAGTGGAAATTACATTGTCAGATGGCACGACTTACAGTGTCGGATAGCCATGCCCCTGGTTTGAGCGTGCGCATGTCACGTCGCGTAGCACATTCGCAAGGCATTTCATGCAGATTCATAGACACGACAATGTCCCTACATTAAACGTAGACATCAACCAGTAAGAAGCAACCTACAGCCTAGTAAAACTTAAACGTATCTGGCTTAACTGTACAACATAAGATTATTTTTTTCTATTGTACAACTATGGCAGATATTCCTGATTCTACTAGTCTCCAATCCAATGAAGATTACTTTTCAGTTTTAAAAGAACAAAATTAAAAGACAAAGTTTTACATATTACAAGTATTTGCTAAAATAATATGTGAAAATTGTAATGCTCATTTCCAGGTCAGCAAGTTAAAAAAAAAAAAAGAAACACATGTTTCTTACAAACTGGAGCCAATAGTATCCCAAAATAAGTGAAAAATGTAAGCAGAGTAGAAGAAAATAGCTACGGAAAATTGCACTTCATTACAAGTTTTCAAACAAATTTGCAATTCATGGGTAAACTTTATTAAGTTTCATATTTAAAATTATAAAGGTTTCCATGAATTTGTAAATATTTTGTGAAAATATCGATGGTTTGCAATTTTCCCAATAGGTAGATATTAATGCAGATAAGACCAAAAGAAGAAAAACTTGAGGAAATTTAGCCAACGATCTTTCCCTAGCCCACTGCATTAAATTCAAAGAAAATCCTACATGCGACATCGATAAACCCATCATAAACCCATCAAATCATAGAGAATGAAAAATTAAAGAACTGATACCTACAAGAATAAAATAAACATAGCACGACACATGAAAATTGTGGAAATCAAACTTATTTCACAAATACTATGGAACAGGTTAATTTGCAGTACTAAACTCATCCGTACCTTTCATTTTTTACGTAAGTCAATCTGAGTCAACAACTTCATTTTCGGCCGCTGATAAAACCTCTATGCTCTCCAGTGTTATCAAGTCCTATCAATATAAACAATCAAGTAACATCAACTCCTATTAATATAAACAATTAACTAACTCAGCACTGTTCAGAAAATTAATTTGCAAAGTACATAACACATCCTTATGCATCTAAAATTGGTGCAGCGATGTCTAACCCGTGAACGGAACCGCTTGTCCAACCTGTGCAGTTTGGACAGGACTTTGTCCGAAATCTGCAACACAAGTGTACAACATTTGTTACTGCAAGCTTGCAGTAGAATCACAAATATTAAAATACAACACAAATAATGGTTCAATTATGATCGATAATCTTTGTCGGCATCAATTGGTAATGAAACATCTGAAAAGGTGAAGTTATGTGGCGACTTGGGAATTTTTCGGCAGTAAGTCGAGTACTCATTTTCCTATCGCTGCACGAATGCATATCCCCTACGTCTGTCGGTTCAACACCTCTTCCTCTTCCTCTTCCTCTTCCTCGTCCCTTTCGTGTGCCTGTTACAATTTGTCCCGCTCCCAATGTTTGGCCAACCTTACCAGCAGAAGGATGCACATTGTCTGCTTCTCCTCGCATTGGTGGCAAGGTTTGCAAATCATCAAACGAAGATAAACTCTGTTGTGCAACGTTCTTGATGGCCAGAATCTGAACCGAAAGAGATTTGCTATCTTCGCTTGCGTATGTTTCCTCCAACGCAAGGCCACGGTTGTTGTGCATGTCCCCAACTTCTTGGGCCGATGCATATCGTCCGTGCATATCAATTATCTCATTCGACAACATTGCATTCACATAATTGTCCTCCCAATCCACCCCCTGTAAATCTTGAACATTACCCTCATTTGGGCTACCATAATAATTTGGGAAGACCACGCCGCCATCATGCAACTCGACTCCCGCGGTAGGGTCAAAACCCTTTTCCTCTGCGTGAGGCAATTGTCTTTGTTCAATAAACACCGCCAAGACTGTTGTATCATTTTGCTTCATTTGAAGAATATGTATGCATTCATTAAACGGTTGTTTGCCGACAATATAAAACGCAATCACTTCGTTCGACATTCCTTCGATTCGGCAATCTTTGGAGGACATGTTAATGTTACAATTTCTTTCATTCGACTCCACCTAATCACACAAACACATACATTAAGTTACTACCAAATTTCATCCCCAATTAACCTCTGTGGTATGCGAAGCATGTGTATCGATTGCTTTTGCTTACCTTTGCATTGTCAACGGCTTCCTTCCCTCGAAATTGAGCAACATGTCCCTTATTTCCGCATTGCTCAAGCACTTGCGTCATGGTTTCCTTGAGTTCACCAATGTCGGTCTCAACCTTGCTCAAACGAACATCATCAATCCGTGGTTTCGCTTGTTATTGACATGGTGTGTGTCAATTGCGTCATCAATGTCGTTGCTTTCCGCTTTTGTTGGAGGAAACTCCACCTGACATAGTTGTCAAATCGGGATTCAAATCATAAATGAAAATGGTAATGCACTGAATCGTTAATCGATCTCAACTGTGAATCGTAAAGTTTCGGTCTGCTTTCTTAAGTTGCACACAACGTATGTGTACACACTTGACATATTAAATATATGTAATAAAAATTAATTCCTCCATTCATCTGAAATGAAAAAAAATATTTGTTGTAAATCATGCTCATCTGGTGTGGATAAAAACTTCAGTCGATCCCATGTTTACCACTTTACCTTTTCCCAATTACATAAACAAAGATAAATTTTCAATTACGAACTAACAATAACTGGACGACAATGTTTTGACCTTTTTACAAGGTTAAAAAACCAAAATCTTCAAGCTTTTCCAAAACTCTGACTTCAGGGCTTCACCAAAATTCATTTCATAACGGAAGTAGTACATAAAATTGAATTTGTAAGGCTACAACATCGACCACATGGGAACTTAATGTTTTACGCCCAAAAGTTCGAGTATTTGAGTAAATAGGGAGGACAAAGAAAAATAATGACGCTAAGGAAAGGGTCCTTTGTTTGTCACTGCTTGTCACCTAGTCATAGGAACACAAATTCTGTCTGTCACCGTTATCCATAACACAGGTGGGGCAATGCTGTGAAATGTGCAGAACGAATGGGTTGATTACCTCATGTTGCTGCAACATTTTCTTCCTTCCCATACGTCGCCTCGTGTCCCGTATTGCGGCATCACCCCACTCATTTAGCGAGGGGACGAGCGTGTAATAGCCGTACTCTTACGAGGAGGGCAAAAGCGATCCAAGTAAAATAGCTGCATTATAAGGGGAAAACATATTTACTATACACTTGAACAAAATAATCCGTGATTAAGTAACAATGCATACAACTTACAACACAATCATATGGTATATTTGTCATCTTTGTTCACTACCAAGTAAGTTTGTAGTTATAGCACCGCCATTTTATTGACCCATATGCACAATGGATGAAATATGTAATCGGCATGGTACAAACAAACAACGGTCGATTACGTTACCATCAGAAGGAAAACACATCCAGTTGCCTGGCGCTGAACTTTCATCTTATACTTCCGAACACCTTTGACAAGGTATTGCAGTGTCAGCTTTGCCCAATTACATGCCCCCATACCGGTCACATCCTTCACGGCATGAACGAACGACAGGCTCAAGTCGGTCATTGTGGTAGGACACAACATGGCCCCCAACACGTACAAGGCAAACTTCCGCCGAAACTCGTCATCCGCACCATCACTCTCAGTCAGATAAACTCTCAACCGGTTCAAAGGAATGATTCCCTTAACAGCTCCAACCTCTTCGTAGATATTGGGATATGCATCTATTGAACCAGTGAACTGCACGTCATTGCCTTCTGACCGTATACCCAATAAGACATGCACTTCCTCACAGGTGAGCCTCAGGTGACGGCCATGAACAGTCAACGAACACGTGTCGGGATCGAAGTTCTGTACCAACCATTGGCACATGTTGTGATCTATACGGGTACACTTTAACCCGAGGAGGCCACCGAACCCAATATCAATGACTGCCTGCTTTTGTGCTTCGTTACAACGGTTCACGATATCAACAATTGACTTCAATGATATGCGGACTTGCATTTTACTCTGCAATGTTATTAACGTGAACATTAATACAAAAAATTAACCAACATTGTGTCGATAGCAGGTCCTCCCCAAATGCAGTTACGAAAACACTAAGCACCTAAGTACCTTTGCAGATTTCTTTGCAACTTCTTCGCCATTCCTTGGCACTTGCCTTAGCCATGTCTGAAACCTCTTCTTCTCTCATCACGGAGTTCCTTTCACCTTTCCCCAATATCCTTTCGGCTCTGTAAGTGTTACACGCGTGGCCTTTTCTGAGGACAAATAGGGCTTTAAGTCCAAAATAATTGTCACCAAAAGTTGTATCACTACTTAATGTGTGCACATTTTATGGTATTTACATATGTTTGCACATACAAATTACTATTTCTTTACAGTTTAAATAATAACGGACATGGAATTTTACACATAATCGGAGTTTATAAGAACATGCAATATGGCGTCTATGACTGCTGGAAATCATTTGAATGCGACCACGATAGAAACACATAGTGGTGTGCGCATGGAATATAAGTCCATACTTTGCTATCCGCAACGATCCGTGTTTCCATGACGGTACTCTACTTACTACATGTCTACGCACACTAACCATATTCGTCCGGGTTTATGCGCTATAAATCTTTCCTTGAATTGTTGCTGGCTGCAACCATTGTCAATTTCGGCATAAGTATATGTTACATATGGATGGATATCTATACATATATGTACACAAATCGCAGACATTGACATTTAGGGACCAATTTTTTACACAAACAAATTTTGTCACAACTACATAATAATGCATCCGTAATGTCCAATTTTGGTTGCTAAAAATATAAGAGTAATATTAGAGATCATGACAATAATATCATGAAATGTATCATGAAAATGTTTTTATCATTTGATTAGCATTGATTAGTGTATGGTGTTTTATTGTGTGTATAATCCAAATGTGGAGAATCTTTCACGATCACATTCATGATATTATTTTCATGATTCCTAGCATTACTCTATTTATAATAACCACATCATTTCTGCAACAACAATTATAAATGGTCCAAATTATTTTGGCCCTTACTTTTGGTTTCTAAAATCTTAATTTCTTTTGAGTACAAACAGAAATGTGCACAGGCGCAAGCTATGAGTTGAAAATATGTAATGCGATTGTGCAAAATCATCACGTTTGACGGAGGATTCGTCTTGTGAGCGCATTGAAGGACCTTGTCGACACTGTAAAAATAAATGGTCAAGTGGCGCTTTTCGACGAGGCTCGGTAATGTCAACCCTTTCAATTCGTGAACCTTTGCCACTTGCCTTCAATGTGTTCCTTTACTGTAACAAATATCGGCGTAAATGAAATTTTGTTGAAGGCCAAATTATCGATTGGTATGTCGTTTGTGCATTCTATCATCTTCGTCGGTTAACTTTAAAGTTAGTCAATCTTGCCTTGCCTTTTTTGTGAAAATGGTAACGTCGTTTCCCGTTGTCACCGAAAATTATGAACTGAAGTGGTTTAGTATAACTCAGTGAATTATGGATTTCACAAATTACATCGCGAATCGCAACATGTGGCCTATGTGCACATATTACGGTAACAAATCGACACGATTTTAATCCGATTACGCAATTCATGGTGCAATTTGAGGCTATCGCAAGTGTGTCAAACTCAAATCGCACAACCTCGTGATGGCGTTACATAACGGCACAATATGCCATACCGAACAGGCCGTGGTATTTAGTGCGTCTGAAACATAACATTGCAAACCTAACGGATGAAATCTTGAGCGACATAAACTCACGGTTGCTTCGCATTATGCGACATGTCGCCCATATCCACTTACGATATTTCACGCAAAGAATTTAATGCAATATTCATAAGGATCACGAAAGAACATTACTCGAGAATTGTAACAAAAGCGAATTTGGTATCAACAACTTACAATGAGCGAACCATTGAGTCGTCGTACATTGTCACAGTGGTACTTTTTCGTGTATTTTCAAGTACGATATGTTGTGGTTAATTTATGCGAGATATGGCATGCCCTTTGTTTCTGAAAATTAATTGCCCATATGTTGTACTCGTTTTATAGTCTTTACGACTTGAAGCCAGAATCAACAACCAATGCGCACACTTGGAACAGGGCCACATCGGACATTCAACCCAACATCACCCATACGCAACTTACCTTCATGCAGAGAAATAAAAAACCAACTGCACTGCTGAACGAAGACCGTTTGTCACTATGGAACTCGTCAATGGCAATATCAGTTTGTCACCGCGTAGTTTGTATACCTACTAAATGTCTGGTTTCAATGACCTAAAGAGAATAGTTTATTAGTTGAAATGGTAATGTCGTCGAGTGGAACTGATGGGTCATAATAATAATGTGCTCAAAAAACAAATAGACAGACTCACAGATGCAGAAAATGGTGACTCTTCTGGTCGGCGACTGGCCTTGATCGAAATGGAGAGAGAGAGAGAGTGTATTCTTGGAGGTGGGCAAAACCGAAATGGAGAGAGAATGAGGACACCACAGTTGCGAAATTTGTATGTGGAAATGGAAATGAGTTGGTGAGATTAGAAAGGCTACGGCATGTGGGTCATCATGAAAATCTTGCATCCGTGGGAAGCGTTTCTGGCGACTTTGGTTTTGTTCCAAATTTGGGAGGAAAGCAAAGCGTCGTGACACTACATAAAGGCGAAGTTGGCAAGTTGGGAAAAAAACCAACAAGTCCAACAGTTATTACTATTATTGAAAACAATTTTGATTGGTAGCTCGAATTCCCTCCCGAATCCCCTAATTTCCATTTTAAGTAAATGTTTTTTTTTTTTTTCCCTATTTTGGATTCGAGGGCTCCCCGTTGAGCTCCCGTTTTCCCTTGAGAAAAAGTCAAAAATTACAACACAACTCCGAATTATAATTTTTCCTTTAGAAAAGTTAGGGATCATTAATTTTTTCATGTAAATGATCATGAAAGATTTGATCCTTGGATTACCTTGATTAATGTGTGTTTGCTTTGTTCTAAGTGTAATCCAAGAGTCACAAACCTTTAATGATTATTTTCATGAAAGATTTTCATAATCGTGTGTTTGGTAGCGTTTACGTTTTGGTTTATATTTACAAAATTTTATAAACTGGTTTTTGTTTATTTTTATTTATTTTAGAAAAACATAAGCGACAAACGCGTTTAGTAATTGACAAAATGTTTAAAAAATTTAAAATATAAAAAGAGTGAGAATGGTAGTGGTGGTAAGTGGCGTGGTGGAAAGTGGTGGTGATGGTGGGTAGTGGTGGTGGCGGGTGGGTGGTGGTAGGTAGTGGGTGGAGTGGTGGTGGCGGTTGGTGGGTGGTAGTGGGTGGTGGTGGTGGTGGTGGTGATGGGTGGTGGGTGGTGGTGGCGGTGGGTGGTAGTGGTGGGTGGTGGTGGTGGTGGTGGTGGTGGTGGTGGGTGGTGGGTGGTGGGTGGTGGTAGTGATGGGTGGTGGTGGCAAGTGGGTGGCGGATGGGTAGTGGTGGTGGTGGTGGTGGCGGTGGGTGGCGGGTGGTGGTGATGGCAGTGGTGGGTGGTGGGTGGCGGATGGCCGGGTGGTGGTGGGTGGTGGGTGGTGTGTGGTGGGTGGTGGTGGATGGGTGGATGGTGACAGTGGTGGGTGGTAGGTGTGGTGGTGGTGGTGGTGGGTGGTGGTGGTGGTGGTGGTGGTGGTGGTGGTGGTGGTGGTGGTGGTGGGTGGTGGGTGGTGGTGGCGGTGAGTGGCGGTGGTGGTGGTGGGTGGATCGGGGTGGTGGCAAGTAGGTGGGGGGCGGTGGATGGTAGTGGCGGGTGGATGGCAGGTGGGTGGTAGGTAAGGGTGGTGGTGGTGGTGGTTGTGGGGTGGCGGTGAGGGATGGGTGGTGGTGGCGAGTGGATGGTAGGTGGGTGAGTGGTGGTGGCGAAAGACGGTGGTGGAAAATTGTGGCGGGTGGTGGCTAGTGTTGGGTGGTAAAAAAACTAAAAAAACTAAAAACTCAAAATGGAAACACATTTTCTGTGTTTTTATTTTTTGACCAATTTTATAAACTGAGAGCACTGATTTATAAATCAAAAATTTTACCAAACAAATTCATAAATTTGAAATTTTTTAATTTTGTAAATATAAACAGAAAACTGAAAACGTAAGTGTTACCAAACGACACCGTAGCATTGTTGTTTTTCCTTACACATTAATTTATACAATTCTGTAATACACATTTTTCCATGAACGTCAAAAAATTAACCTAAATAATGTGATTGAAGTAAAATTATGAGTTTTGGACTTTTGGCTTTTTGTAAACATGCCAAACCAGCCGTACAAGGTGGTTACGAAGTTGCTATTTTTATGTTATTTACGTATTTTCTTACTTTTTAAAATTAAATTTTTCGTGTTTTCATAGTAATAGATTTTGTTGTACTTGGATATGATGTTTGTGATAGGAAATTTGCACTGATTATATGTTTGACGTGCCAATTTATGTTACTGTTAATTGTTTTTGCTGATTTTTGTAGTTTGTTTATTTTTCATAAATGAGGCGTACCGTAAGGTAGGGGAATGCGAAGTTAAATTTTCGGCCTACAAATTAAAATTAAAATAGTACTACAGGCCGATGAATAAAATTTCGTCAAGGGTAAAATTTCGAACCGAGTGGCCAACGGACAATGTATCGTAGCGACTAACGATCATGATGACAATCCCCGTTTATGCAGGGCGCACAAACAGGGCAAACTGTGTCAATGATGATACAAAGGATGGCGTAATGCCGTCAAAATAATACATAAATCCCATTATATTAGACATGCAATGGTATAAAGAAATCAACAGCTTTTCATTCATCAGAGTAATTCTTACAACAATATTACATGTTAACAACAAAAGCAAGTGCCCTATAGGCTTACAGCTTCCCAACTTCACACTTGGTTTCACAAAAGAAGAGTGCTAACTCTATACAAAAGAAGCCCGTGGCTTGATGTACATGTAATACAACAAAATAATCAAAAACTAAGAGTCTTCAACTCCCACATCCATCCAAGCTATGTCCGTAGAGGTGCCATGTTACTTGTACCTGAAAATGGTGTCCCATATAGGGTGAGCCAACGCCCAGTACAGATATACTAAACACAATATGAGCAATAACTGAGACATCAGCAGTTCATAAATGTTCGATTACCATAAACCAATCCGTGACACATTTCCGTTATATGACCACAATATTCATATCTCATTTCATTTTCCGTTTCTCATCATTTTCTAAATTTGACATCGACGGCTCTGAACCTGGCAAACCACTTATAAGGGACAGTGACTCATGTTAGACGCTTCCTGTTTTACAAAAGATAAACATACTAGTTGTATCAACATCTGAACAGATAAGCATACAAAATGCCTATTTCGCATTTCAACAGATAAGCATATTAGCTATATGAACACTTCCAAAATCGGGCAACTAGACTTGGTTCCTAAGCTCAACCAACCGGCCCAAATTTAGGATAACTTGAAGTACGGTGAAGTACATTACACGGATGAAAGAAGCGAAACCAACAAATCTATATAACAAATCGAGGGAATCATAATCCCGATGTATTATGAATACAGAAATATTGTGCATTGCATTGGATAGTGTTGTTCGCCCAGGTGCAATCAGGACCCGTTTTGAAGTTATCATCAGAAAATGTGTACAGTTTGTCGCGGAGTACATACCTATGGGAAATGACGTTGACCGAATATCCACAGCTATCTGATCGAGTAGTTTCTTTCAACTGTTACCTATAACACCATCCCATACTTTCGATATCCATCGATTGATTTTTTACAGGTATGATATACTGAATAAATCATAAAATATGAACGGTTCAAATTATCAAGATTGGGCCTAAAAGTAGGCCCAATCTCTCTGCAACGACGGCCGCAAGGAGGGGCTTGCAAGGAGAGGATCCTCGTACGGGGAAAGGGGGTCCCAATCTCTATTCATACAGTATTTTCTTAGTGATTTTTTGGGTTACGGACTAAAAATGAAAGGGTAAACATTGTTTGGTTTGTTTTGGGGAGAGTTGTTTTTCATAAAAATTTTGGGGAGACAGTTTAGAAATTTCTGAATGTTTGTTTGCTTGTGTATTTTGGGAGAGTTGTTTTTTTTGGGAGTTTGGGATGATTTGATATTTTGAGAGAATTTGAGTAGATGTGTGTCAGACAAAAAGTGATTGCAACAATGATTCATCCCACTAAAAACACCACCACTAATAGCACTAATGCATTAAAAAAATAATTAAATAAAAAAAATACAACTCCAAGACCAAAACATCACATCATTTCTGACGGGACCCACTGCCACCTAATTAGTGGGAGCACCAAGCATTTTTCAAAGTGATTGGGAAGGAGAGAGGAGAGAGAAGAGAGGAGAGAGAAAAAAGTGATTAATTGATGAGTAAGAGAGAGAAAGTGATTTAGAAATGTTTTTCAGAAAAACTCAAACCAAACAATTTTTTAGAAATTTATTTCTTCAAAACTCGTCTTCCAAATGCAAACCAAACAAAAATTTTCGTTTTCCCGCTCTGCTACACAGGTTATACAGAGTATACACCTCAATCTCATTCTGCTTCGCGAGCCATAGCTCGACAGCGACCTCCATCGGCTGTAGACAAGGAATTTGTTGACGATAACGTGGGCTTTCAGGCCATAGATGAACCAGGTTCGTCCTCCAAACGCTGAAATCAAGAAGTTATGGTTGTGATTCACAAAATAGATTTGAACTTTGGAAATTAGGGCTTCCAAAATTACTCATTGAAAAATAGGGCTTCGAAAATTACGGCTTCCAAATTCCTGGGCTTTGAAAATTACTGTTATGCAGATAGATTAATGGTATGCTTGAAAAATGTGGCACATATTGTGACGAACATTTATGCATGTTAAAGTATACATTTTCCAGAACGTAGTATGAATACGCACAAACTGATCCAACATAAAATGGAAGGATCACATCTTTGCAGAACATAGTATGATTATGCAGATTGATAATTAGTTGAATGAATGCATATAGTTGCGTAATTTTCAATGTCTGATTGATAATGTGATTTTGCTGAATTTGTTGTGAATCACGCATGAATTGTTGTAATGAACTGCTATCAACTAATGTGTTAGCTGCGTGACTTGAATTAACTATTACCAACATTGATAACTATTATGAAACTGAACTTAAATGTTCATAACTATTACTGAGTTGTTGATAAGTATTTCAGTGTGGTTTGTTCAAAATCACATGTCTCATTTGTTCATAACTATTTCACTTTGATAACTACTGAATCACAGTCTCCAACAATCTGCCCCTAATCATTTCACGTCAGTATGATTTGTTGATAATAGTTGCTTAACATGTGTGATTGATAATTTACTTCACATTGAACTGATATGTTTGTAAAACTGCCATGTTTGTTCAGATTCGAAATGCTATGTGTGTAACACGTGTGTAATTAATCACGGATGCTATGTTTGAAACCCATATTTGTTCGGGCCCAAAATGCTATGTGTGTAGATTGAGCGCGATGTTTGTTCAAATGCTATTACCAGCTTAGTCTGTAACCTCTGCAAATGCTATTAAACATGGCGTTTGAACAAATAGATGTTTTCAAAGACACACTCTCTCCTCAAATTAAACTAGACATGCTATTGACCCCATCAAATGTAAGCATAGCAGCACTACAACTTTGTCATGTACGCAGATTTAAAACATGGCTTCTTCTAATAACATTAGCAACATAAGAATACAAACGAGGCTATGCAATTGGGGAAGAACCGCTGCCATACGTATTGTCAGAACAATGAGAATGGAAATGATGGGCGTATGTTCTTTGTTTGCCCATCAAAATATGTAAGTATGTATTAGAAATTTTAATCCTTTAGTAGTGATGCAATATTTATCGATTCAACTTAGTGATTGTCATGCATTGTAGAGTACCACTCCCACTCCCCATTGCAATTACTTCAACTTCGTGGTGAAGATGATGAAGGCGTTACGCCCGTAATCCTTCCAACACTATACCGGTGATGCTTTAACAGTAGAACACTTGCAGGATGTAAGGACGAGGCGTCATGACGAGGGAAATGTACATGGTCGCAGGCTTGAAAGGATAGGAACTATTATCAAAACGATGGTGTATTGCATTATATTTTCTATCATTTTGTACTTGATCATGTAACTTTTGTACTTCTTTGTATTTTTGGGAACTTTAATGGAAGTTTGTACCAGCTTTTGTTGTATTGTACTTCATGATGTAAGTAATGTTTATGGAATGAATTTTATTATGATGTACTTTATAATTTTATAGCTTTGTGGAATGAATTTTATTATGGAATGAATGCACTGACGAAATTTTATAAGGTATTATGATGTAACTTATAATGTTATTCATAATGAATTTTGGGAAACGTTGGTGTCATTGTAAGAGCTTTGTGGATGGTATTTGGCGGTCTCATGATCGAATTTTGTGGATGGTATGTGGATTTATTTTTGTGGATGCTATGTGGATGAATTTTGTGGATGCTTTGTGGATGAAATTTTGTGGGTGCATTGTCATTATCTCGTGGCTCATATCTCGCTGCAGGTTCTCTTATCTCTGTGCATGAATTTGGTTGTAATGAACAACTTCGTTATTTGTTGCGTTTGTTTTAATTATGATTTGGCAACTCATTATTTGTCAACTAGTATCTGCTTGTCACTTTTATGTGGGCTCAACTATTATCTGCTTGCAAGTTGAAAGCAATATATAGAATGCGTCGTACATTTCTTCACCATCAGGTCGACTTCTTCATTAGTGAATATCAATACTCGTTCTCGCATGGTCTATTGTATAATTTTTTGTTTGAAGGGTAGCGATTAGTTCATAACAATGCACAATGGGAGACAAATTGCTAATGCACGTTGACCCCATGGGTATGCTTCCACACAACGGTTGTGTTTGAAAAACAAAACATTATGTGGCCATATTGATGTTAGAGTGTATGACACCGCTTGGGTTGTGCACAAGTTTTGTCTGCATTCGGGTTGTGATTCCAAATAATGATTACGGCACTTAAACCTTATTGTCCATATTGAACGATTCACAAACATGAAGTAATCAACAAACCATAGGTTACACCATAGTTTCGAGCATCGGTCATTGACATTACAAAAAATTACCTTCTCATCGTACCAACAAAATCATAAGACAGGTTTTAGTCGAGGATCTGGTGACCCAAAAAATACCTTCAACAAAGTGGACATGATGAAGACATTAACGATGCACCGCTGCAATGGTTAGTGAGTATGACGGTCTTAGTTTGTAAGTCGCTTATTTCAGCCGACGATGCCAAGCAGACAAGACTACGCTTACTATGTCATACACATGTCCAGTTCGCTAATCCTCGCCAAATCAACAACCCTTGAGTCCGAGTAATCGAAGGTCGTGGTCCGACACCGCAGATCCTCCATTATAGCCTTGATCGCAACGAGAGTTGACATGAGGGAATTGCCGCCGATTTCAACCGACCGCTTTTGTGACCTTCGTAAAAGCACATCGACAAAGGGTGTTCAGATCGAACTCATTTTGGCAAACAAGGAAATCGAATTCCAAAATACTTCCCTGTGCAACATCTTGTATTGCTTGTAACCCGTAGAGGTTCAAAACTCCACTGGGAACCCTGCTTCAAAAAACGTCGACACCGGATCTAATCGATATACCCACCTCATAATCCAATTTCGTGACTTCGGAGGAGTCACAACAAGGTAAGTGATTGTCCACTTAACCGCTACTGTGGTGTGCAACCATACGTGTGAAGGTTCTTGATTGAGTCCAACTTTGTTTTCGCAGGTTCACGAAGAATATATGCACGCAAAAACAAACCCAAATGCAAAGGAAACAACACTGGTTCCAAACTTTTTTGTGGTTGGTTGTAAATGTTAAATTACCTTAAACCCGTAGTCATTAATACGTTGGTGGTAGGTTTAAAGATGTGAACACACTTATTGTTGTTTGGTGGCAACACCTACCTAAAGCATAAAAGCAACTTGCTCGATCATGGGTAGTTCATTTAATAGGTTGGGTGCAGTTGGAAAGGCATATGTATCTGATAAGAGCAATTTTGCTAACCTTTATGGATGAGTAGACATGTAATTGGGTTGGGGCACAAATACAAATGAGGAATGTGAATGTATGGCCAACTGTGGGTGTGGAAATCAATGACAGTGGGATAGTACTGATGGAAGGTGCAATGCATGTGTGTTGGAAATGCCAAATAATGGACGATCAGGGGTACTGAACGGATGACTTGGTGCATGCAAGAAGGAACGAATTTTTGCAAGATGAATTCGGCCAGTTTGAGAAATTAATACAATGTATGTCACAATGCATGAGGTCTTCTGCAAACATACAAGTCATGTACCATATATTACAAATACATACAGCATAGTGTTGTGTAATATTATGAATCTGTACATTCCTCTAAAAAAGTAGTCAGTCAAATAAACCATACACATATTCCTACAAAATGTCTGATTCGAACAAGATTGAAGCTATTGTTGAAGCTCATGTTGCTCCTGTATTGGAGCAGTTGCAAGCTATCTACGAAAGGCTGAATGAAGTGGACACATCTGCTGTCAAGTTTGGAGCGGCAAGTCGGCGCTATCAAGCAGAACGTTGATTGGCTGACCGATGAGAACTTGGCGGCGGACGAAGCGAAGTCTGATAAGACAATGGATGAGGACAGTCAATCAGATAGTACGGACAACTCTTCAGAAGACGCTGCTGATGATGCAGCAGATATGTAGATTTGATATCTTTTTTTTTTAACCTTCCCTGTAAGCCATGAAAGTTTTGTTCTGCCTGGAGTCATATGTGCTAATGGGCTGATATATAACCTACCTACGAAGAGTATTGAGTTTTCATTCATAATGTGGTTTCTTTCATTTTTGAAAATTAATTTTCCCTTTTTCGTAATTAAATTATAAAAACACTTCGGCAACAAAAGCAATTTTGGTAAATTATATACAGTTACAATCGCATTCATCCGAACAAGAAACATGCGTAAAGAAAATAGTACTAAGTCAGCAGCCACATCGACATGTTTGATCCATGTTTACATTTGACTTGCACTTTGCGTAGTCCATATTTACATCGCCCAGCAAAAACAATATCTGGGACCCATAAATAACATCCATATTGAAATCAAACAATAAAATTAGTTAAGTCCTATTGCCACCCAAATTATCGGGCGATCGCGCACTCAATCCCATCATCGCCTAGCTTGTGGCATTGCTCATATGAAGGCACTCCCCAATTTCTCTGCGATCTTTGCATTATTGACATCCATAACGATGTCAACCAACAACTTATGACGCACAGGAGCGAACTTGTACGTAAAGATCATAAGACAACCGCTTAAAATTGCAGACATACAAGGCGTGATTTCATTCACAAATGGAAATTAAGCGGTAGAATGTACCTTGTGTGGACCGGGGCTTAAATCAGGTTGCTGCATGAATTTGATGAAGAACATCCCACAGTCAAACGTGCTACAAAAATAATTTCACATTAAAGTTGTCGTCAATACGTAATAGGTTCGTTAAGTCACCATGCAAAGATAGACATTAATGTGAGGGAGGGATTGTGGATTACTCGTCCAGTTGTTGTACTGGCCTCTCATCTAACATGCAGAGGGGAAAGCTATGCACGTCTGTAACATAATCATTTCCAAAGTGTAGTTGCAGCAAGTCGCATAGTTTGAACTGCTCCACAAGGTTGAAGTTGGTTTACGAAGGATGTTCAAGTTTTTGGTAGTGTTCAAATGCACGAGAAGGACATACCAAAATTTTAGCCGATTTAGCCTTTTTGTTGTCGGTTGGATGGGACCGAGTCGAATAGGTAGGCTACACGGTCCACCATATCAATTTTAACGCACAATCAATGCACTCAGAATTGAAAGGCATGTAAATCTACACGTAAACACAACTACAGACCTTTGTTTAGAGGCCATGTAAACACGTAATGCCTTTCATATTTTCGCTCTAATATAACGGATGAACATTGATATTACCTCGGCATGCATCAATCGCAGCAGGTATCCGCTATGTCCAAAAAGGATGTGACGATATGTTCATGGTGCGAGGTTGCATATCTTTATTTAGAATCAAAAGTCCGCATGTGTAATGCATAAAGGTCATTGACGGAAACATTTCTCAAAATATATCATACACAATACACAACGTAGCTTTAAACACTTACTTACCGGCACATATACGGAAAGAACCAATCAAGGTGCCTCCCGTCATTGTGTAAATCCTCTCGATTAGTCAATTGCACCACCACCAAGTTGATTGGTCGAACATTGTATGCAAGACACAAGGCAAGTTGATTACAAAGGTTTCGAAGTTCGTGGGTCTTAAAAACGCAGATTCATATTTGTGCAATGAACACTTACAAGGTCGGATAGCCAGACTCGTTTCAGTGCATGTCACGCCGGTGGCAACTTCACATGGCCGTCTATGAAGATTCATGGAAACAATAATGTCCCTACGAGCAAAAAAATGATGCTTAGAACGATAGTTATTTCACGAAGGATCGGCTATTTAAAATTTGTAAGTAGTAAATGAAACAATACATTTCTATTTTGCTATCACAAATACATAGTTAAGAAGTTTTGTTCCTCCGCCGATAACAACCCTTCATTGCCCAACATCGCAAACTAATCCTACAAAAATAAACTTACCAACTAACAAGACACTTTTCATAAAAAAATTGAAGCTTACATTGCAAGGTCGTAGTCATAAAAACAACGGAAATGATGTAAAACCTGAGCGCCGAGTTTTCCCAACTTGTGATAAGTTTGGCGCGAGTTTGTTAGAAATGTGTACTAACATATGGCGTTAAATATAATCGCAAACATGCAATTTTTGACAACTAGTACAATACAACATGATGATTGTAAAATTAGCAAAACATTATTGATGTGGGCATGAATTTGGTATTGAGAACTTGTGGGGCATGAAAGGCGATTTGTACCTTGTTCACATTATCTACACCATCAACATCCACACCGAACCGATGTCGCTAACTCCACTATTTGTTTTGCTATCGATGCACAATTGCATATCCCCACCTCGGGCTTGAACTCCACTTCCGCTGCTTTTTTCCTTTTCCTTTCCTTTTCGTCTTCCCTTTGCACTCCCTGCAACGATTCCAGCTTGCTCCCAATGGTTTGCCAAGCTTAGTAGGAGAAGTATGCACATCGCACGCCATGTTCTTCATGCCCAATCGACCAGGTCATGAGTGTATTTATCTTCGGGCCATATGTTTCCGATCGAAGGCCTCCTTCTTGTTGTTGTCCCCACCTTCTTCAATGTTTTCGCCCATCATGCAAATGACTTTTGTCCCTTGCCAAGGTTCCTTCAAAATCATTGTTGGTGATCCACCCTTGTACATCCGAAATATTACACTCCATTGGGTTAACTTCGTCAGATGGTTTGGCCACGCCATCGTCAGGCGCCTTGACTCCAACAAATAGGTCCACACCTGTTGGGCCACGCTGCCGGTTATGTGTAGAGAATATACCTTCGATGAGGTGGTGTAGCATTTGCTTCATTCACATAAATTGGTTTGTTCAAGGAATGGTTCGCTAGTTTCAAATCGAAATGTTGAAGCAGCTTGTTTCAAAGATTTCCTTCAGCTTGAGCAACATTGAGGAGAGGTTAATGATACACACATCATTGCCTTCCACCTAATCATACATACACATTCGTGAACTTAGTCTTATAAACCATCTTTAAACGATGTGGCTCAACTGCGTGTGAAAATTATGCATCGCTTGATGGATTACCTTGTCATTGCCAACAACTTGCTTGGCTTCGAAATGTCGCAACATCTCCATTAAATCTGTTTGGTTGTGGAGAACTTGCTTCATCATTTCCTTCACTTCGCGAATGTCGGACTCCAAATTGCTCATACGGACTTCATTGTACTGTCCTTTTTGTTGGTTCTCGACATGGCATGCATCCATGTCAGCATCATCCGCGTTACTGGAATCAAACTCCACCTAATCATAGAAACGCATAAATGAAGTCTGACATTGTATGTTGAAGAGAAGTGGGCCGATGGTGTGAACTGTGCACAGTGGTAGGAGTGCTTACCGCAACTGTTGGGAATTTGTGCTTCCTTCTCATACGTCGCAGCGTCACCCGTATTTGGGTATCACCCCAATCATGAAGCCGAGGTGTGGACCGCGTCGTAGTCGAGGTCAGACAAACACAGTCAAGGTACAACAGCTGTGGACATTGAGGGGCACACCATAATTAAGTTGTTCTTCCCAGAAAAATTAACTATATTGAGTAACAATGACATTCATTATTCTGAATTTTGCAGAGGAACGTACATAGAATACCGATTTTGTTGACGATGCTGTCAACTTTATAGGCACATATAATGCAATGTTTTTTGGGGAAAAAAATGTACAGCACACAAACGACTTTATTGATGAAACCAAGGAAAAAAAATTATGTTCAGGTTCCCCTCTTCGCAACCTAGTTTTAATTGGTTCCTCCATTGAGGTTCGGCATACTTTTGCCTGCACTTGTTGTTCTTAATTCATGATTTTCCTTGAAAATATATTCTCACAGTACCATACTTGGGTGAGGAAGAGTGTTCTCCGTCGTACTCACAAAGCATGTACCATTGTATGTCCCAATGAAGGCCAATTTGTTGAGCCATGACAGAACAATGCATCAAACACATGAAGGGGGGAATGGAAAAAATCAAGTTATTGGCATACCATTAGCAGAAAACACATCCATTTGCAGCGATGACCTTTATACTTATGTAACACCGCTAGAAGGCATTGCAGTGTCAACTTTGCCCAATTACAAGCTCGCATACGATTCACGTCCTTCACGGCATGAATGAACGATGGATTGAAAGCGGCCATTGAGGTAGGACACAACATGGGCCCCAACACGTACAGCGCAAAATTCCGCCGAAACTCGCCCTCCGCACCATCGGGCCCGGCCGATAAAGTCTCAACTTGTTCAAAGGAATGACTCTTAACAACTCCAACCTCATCGAGATATTGGGATATGCTTCTAATGACCCACAATCGCACGCCATCGCCTTTCACACCGTATTCCCAATAAAACATTCATCGGCTTTACACGCCACCGACTTGACAACCATGAACATTCAATGAACTACTGTCAGATCGAAGTTCAGCATCAAACCATGCGCAAGTCGTGATCTATACATGTACACTTCATCCCCAGAGGCCAAGAAACCCAATGTCAATGATCATTGCTTTTGTTCGTTGAACCGTTAACTAGCTCAACAATTGACTTCAATGATATGCGGAGTTGGCTTTTACCACCGCATTTTTACCCTTAAATTAATACAAAAATACAACCAACAATGTCAGAAAGCGTGATTCCTAGCCAAATGCATTTACTGAAAACATGAAGTACGAATGACCTTTTCAACTTGGTGCAGAGTGGTACAACTTTGGCGTGTTCTCATTTCGCTTTAGCCATTTTCAAGAACCTGTTTTTCTCATCGTAGGGAGTGCCTTCCACCTTTTCCCCAATCTCCTTTCTAGTCTTTAACCAAGTAAATGACAGGCGTACAAGACAAGTAACAACTATGAGTCCAAAATTACTTTAAGTAGAACTTTATGCCAAACGCAATCCGCGTGCATTGTTGGTAATTAAATAAGATTGCAAATACAAATAACAGTTGCAGCAAAAAGTCAGCGACAAAACGTAGCTGGACTTTTACAAAGAATTGAAATTTACAAAAACAATAGGAAGGTGACCTTATTACATGCTACAATCCTACAAACGTGAAACAATCACAAGGCCACTACGACCATTCAATGCAACGTGTGGATAGCAACCCAGCGATGTGTTTCCATCATAGTGTATTATAGAGAATACAGATTTCGACACTCACCAATTTTTGTCCACTGTAGTCTGGCCCTTGCATTTCCTTGAATTGTTGTCGGTCGCATGCAAGCATCGTGAAGCTTATCATCAGTAAATCTTAAATATGAATACATATATATATGCAAGTTTTTATGTGAAGCTGGCCCCGAAATCGGCATAATACAGCTTTCGTACATCCGGGACTGAATCGACACGAATTTAAACATTTTCAGACATGCGGAACAAAAGCAATTTCAAACATCACAAACTGAACTTCGACGAGGTGCGTAATTTCAGTACCAAAAATGTAATTCCATATTGTCAAAATAAACAACTAGTACCTGTAACAAATGAATGGTGCAAGTGGCCGTTTCCGACAAGAAGCAGCGATAGTGTCGGACATTTGGATTTGTTGTTCGGCAATTGTCTTCAATCTTTTCCTTCCCCTTTATGAAAGAGCAAATCATACAAATTAGATTGAAGGGGAAATTACAGGGGTGGTGTACACATTTTGTCCGTTGTGTAATTTGGATCGATGCACTTTAAACTACCGAATCTCGACAGTCCCTTTCAAAATTCCTGGACATTTTCGGTCTAATTGCTAATGCCATTTGTGATTTATAAAACAAAGATTGTAATGTCAATTGATTGCGATTATGTCAGTTCAGTAAAGTTATAAGTTCACTACAACAACAAGTACAGTCGGCACGTATATGCATATTTTCTGATACAAAACAGTGAAGAGTTGTAATCAACTGGACGTAATTGAAACAAAAGTTGTAAATTGATGCTGCAAAGCGAGGCCATTCAAAATTTGTGGAAAACAAATAACACAAACACAAAAGTACACGGGCTGCTGTAAGAATTGATCCTGAAAAAAAATGAGCATATTCCTTGGTGATCGATTGCGTTGGTTTACAAACATATGTACGAAACGAAGTGGTAGGAAGTCTTTAAGGAGAAAACTAACATTGTTGGTGCGAGGTGACCAATATCCATCAGATGCAATGACGACAACTCCTGCAAAGTATTCGAATCAATATTTACAAGAACACAAACAAACGGCTGCAACATGTGGCTGTTAACCTCTAAATTTTGCGTAAACACAGACAAATGTCACGCAGAATTTCCCAACACATATACAGATTTTGAAACAGACAAAAGAAAGGACAGACATCCAAATTTTGCATTTAGTTCACACAGCTTACAATTAAAATAATTATGTGTACAAGCGATAAATGCATAATGTCGCAAATATTGCACAGGAAGGACTACATTTTGTTTTCCATTTACGGCTGCAGGACTACACGCACATACTTTTATGAAGGCCCGACTACAAAGGACACGTATAACCTAACTATTTCATGACGGGTTAAACAATCTGACACGATTCTGGCCATCAAAGAAATTGGTGCTCATCACATCCACAAAAAAGATGAAAGCCCATCCAGTTGAGGGCTTCAATTTCCCTCGAGCAACTTGGTTACTGCAATCGAGGTGGCGCATCCTCGCCTGTGCTCCATTACCTTCGGTGGTCGACAAAGGCTGATCGTAGAAGAATACTTTTCCCATGCGTGAAGCAAGTCTCCTCGATTGTATGTGACAATGAAACAAGCAAGGAAATTGAAGCCCTCGAACTTCATGCCCGCCTACCCAAGTCTCGCAATGGCCTCGCTTTACGTAGTTGACGGTTCAGGTGAACTCTTTAGGAGGGATCTCAACTCAGGCGTGCACATACAAGCAGTGCTCCCATCCTGTGTGATGCTCAACTTCTTAACTAAGTTGTTCACCATCAAGTTCACGAACCGTGGTAAGGGGGGAGAAGACATTCTGAAAAGTCAAGAAGGCTGCAATTCACGAAAGAAAATCTCCGTCAGAGAAATGGAGAACCTTGTTTCGTCATTGCACGCAACTTTAAAATTACGGTTACCTTTGTCTTGAAGTTATCATCTTGCATATATATATAGCAGTTACATTTGAAGAGGAAGGTAGCTGTCATTCATGAGTTGCGGGCTGTCTGGACTTTATTGAGCGAGTTCATGCAATGCGTACTCTCATTTGTCTTTCTTATGACATTCGTGCACAATGAGAAAGGATGGGTACGTTAGTAATATTTGTTGGGAGGCAGTGACAGTCTTGCTTGTTTCATTGTCACATACAATTGATGAAACTTGCTTGTACGCCCGGAAAAGTATTCTTCTCTGATCTGGCCACTGTCTGGGCACCCGAAGGTAATGGAGCATGGACCAGGATGCAGCCACCTCGATTCTGTGCAACCAAGTTGCTCAGTAGGAAATTGAAGCCCTCAACTTGATGGCTGGCCTTTCCAACAACTTCTAATGGACACGATGGTCGAAAACCAATACCTTCTCCCCATCCGACTGGACAAAGCTGCACAGAGTAAGGAAGAAGTTTGCCTTTAGTCCTTCTCTAATATCCAACTTTTCTAAGATGTGGTCCATCCGCATCGTCAATGGCCTCTGCTTCGTGGTTGACGGTTCAGAGGTGAACTCTTTAGGAGGGATCTGAACTGTGCGTGCACATACAGTGTGCTCTCATCCCAGGTGATGCTCAACTTCTTAACGAAGTTGTTCAGTTCTTCAAGTTCACGAACTGTCGTAAGGGGGAGGTGAAGAAATTCAGAAGAGTCAAGAAGGCCAGGCAGTTCACGAAGAAAATCTCCTTCGTAGAAATGGAGAACCTTGCCTGTCATTGCACGCAACTTTTGAATGACGGCTACCTTTGTCTTGAAGTTATCATCTTGCATATATATATAGCAGTTACATTTGAAGAGGAACGAGCCGCTATTCATGAGTTGGGTCCCGACTTTATTGAGCGAAGTTCATGAAATGCGACTCTCATTTGTCTTTTTATGACATTCGTGTAATGAGAATGGATGGGTACGTTAGTAATATTTGTTGGCAGGCAGTGGCAGTCTTGCATGTTTCATTGTCACATACAATTGATCAAACTTGCTTGTTCGCCAGAAAAAGAATTATTCTCTGATCTGGCCATTGTCTGGGCACCCGAAGGTAATGGAGGATGGGCCACGATGCAACCACCTCGATTCTGTGCGAACGGTTGTTTCAGAGGGAAATCGAAGCCCTCAACTTGATGGTTGCCCTTTCCAACAACTTATGCGACGGGAGACGATGGCTGAAAACCAATACCTTCTCCCCATCTGACTCGGACAAGCCATACAGATTAAGGAAGAAGTTTGCCTTCAGTCCTTCTCTAATATCCAACTTTTCTAAGATGTGGTCCATCCGGGCATCGTCAATGGCCTCTGTTTCTGTGGTTGACGTGTCTGTAGGTGAACTGTTTCGGAGGGATCTCAACTGTGCGTGCACATACAGTGTGCTCCCATCCCAGGTGATGCTCAACTTCTTAACGAAGTTGTTCAGTTCTTCAAGTTCACGAACTGTCGTAAGGAGGAGGTGAAGAAATTCAGAAACGTCAAGAAGCCCAGGCAATTCACGAAGAATATCTCATCCGTAGAAAAGGACAACCTTGTATGTCATTGCACGCAACTTTTGAATGACCGTTACCTTCCTCTTCAAGTTATCATCTTGCATACATATATATAGCAGTTACATTTCAAGAGGAAGGTAGGTGTCATTCATGAGTTGCGGGCTATCTGGACTTTATTGAGCGATCTCATGAAATGCGTACGACCATTTGTCTTTTTGATGACATTCGTGCAGAATGAGAATGGATGGGTACGTTAGTAATATTTGTTGGCAGGCAGTGGCAGTCTTGCTTGTTTCATTGTCACATACAATTGATGAAACTTGCTTGTACGCCAGGAAAAGTATTATTCTCCCGATCCGGTCACCACCGAGCACCCAAGGTAATGGAGGATGGGCCGATGCAACCACTCGATTCTCAGGCAACGGTTGCTCAAGAGGGAAATCGAGCCCTCAACTTGATGGCTGGCCTTTCCAACAATTTATGCGACTGCAGACGATGGCTGAAAACCAATACCTTCTCCCCACATGACTCAAACAAGCCTAACAGATTAAGGAAGAAGTTTGCCTTCAGTCCTTCTCTAATATCCAACTTTTCTAAGATGTGGTCCATCCGGGCATCTTCAATGGCCTCTGTTTCTGTGGTTGACGTGTCTGTAGGTGAACTCTTTAGGAGGGATCTGAATCGGCGTACATACAGTGCTTCCATCCCGTGTGATGCTCAACTTCTTAACTAAGTTGTTCGGTTCTTCAAGTGCACGAACTGCGGTAAGGGGGAGGTGACGAAATTCGTGAGAAGTCAAGAAGGCCGTGCAAGTCACGGCGACAACTGATTCGTGAGAAATGGACAACCTTACTTCGTCATTGCCGCGAAGTTTTGAATGACAGTTACCTTTCTTGAAGTTATCATCTTGCATATATATATAGCGCTTACATTTGAAGGAAGGTAGCCGCTATTCATGAGTTGCGGGCTATTCGACTTCATTGAGCTTATCTCATGAAATGCGACTCTCATTTGTCTTTTTATAACCTTCGTGAATGAATGAGATAGATGGGCACGTTAGTAATAATTGTTGGCTTCAGCCGGCTACCATCAACAACTTGGTTGCGAGAATCGAGGTGGTCAGATCCTCGCCCATGCTCCATTACCTTCGGTGCTCGCATAAGGTACATCAGAGAAAGGTAACTGCGTTCAAGCGCATAAGCAAGTTTCATCAATTGTATGTGACAATGAAACAAGTAAGACCGCATCGTCACAAGACAAATATTACTAACGTACCCATCCTTTCTCATTCTGCACGAAGGTCATAAAAAAGACAAATGACAGTACGCATTTCATGAACTCGCTGAATAAAGTCCAGACAACCCGCAACTCATTAATGACACCTACCTTCCTCTTCAAATGTAACTGCTATATATATATATGCAAGATGATAACTTCAAGACAAAGGTAGCCGTCATTCAAAAGTTGCGTGCAATGACAGGCAAGGTTCTCCATTTCTACGAAGGAGATTTTCTTCGTGAATTGCCTGGGCTTCTTGACTTTCTTGAATTTCTTCACCTCCCCCTTACGATAGTTCGTGAACTTGAAGAACTGAACAACTTCGTTAAGAAGTTGAGCATCACCTGGGATGGGAGCACACTGTATGTGCACGCACAGTTGAGATCCCTCCTAAAGAGTTCACCTACAGACACGTCAACCACAGAAACAAAGGCCATTGACGATGCCCGGATGGACCACATCTTAGAAAAGTTGGATATTAGAGAAGGACTGAAGGCAAACTTCTTCCGTAATCTGTTACGCTTGTCCGAGTCAGATGGGGAGAAGGTATTGGTTTTCAGCCATCGTGTCCGGCTGCTTAAGTTGTTGGAAAGGCCAGCCATCAAGTTGAGGGCTTCAATTTCCTACTGAGCAACTTGGTTGCACAGAATCGAGGTGGCTGCATCCTGGTCCATACTCCATTACCTTCAGTGCGCAAAAGGCAGATCGAGAAGAATACTTTTCAAGCGCAAGCAAGTTTCATCAATTGTATGTCACAATGAAACAAGCAAGACTGTCACTGCCTGCCAACAAATATTACTAACGTACCCATCCATTCTCATTCTACACGAATGTCATAAGAAAGACAAATGAGAGTACGCATTGCATGAACTCGGTCAATAAAAGTCGGACGACAAGAACTCATGAATGATAATTTTCCTTCCTCTTCAAATGTAATCGCTATATATATATATGCAAGATGATAACTTCAAGACAAAGGTAACTGTCATTTAAAAGTTATGCAATGACAGTAAGGTTCTCCATTTCTCTGAAGGAGATTTTCTTCGTGGAATTGCCCGCTTCTTGACTTTCTTGAATTTCTTCACCTCCCCTTACGATAGTTCGTGAACTTGAAGAAGCCCGAACAACCGTTCAAGTAAGTTGAGCATCACTGGGATGGAGCACACTGTATGTGCACGCCGCTTGAGATCCTCCTAAAGAGTTCACCTAAAGACACGCCAACCACGAAACAGAGGCCATTGACGATGCGGATGGACCACATCTTAGAAAAGTTGGATATTAGAGAAGGATCAAGGCAAACTTCTTCGCGTGTCTGCTACGCTTGTCCGAGTCGGATGGGGAGAAGGTATTGGTTTTCGACCATCGTGTCCATTTTAACAAGTTGTTGGAAGGCCAGACCATCAAGTTGAGGGCTTCAATTTCCCTCTTGAAAGCAACTTGGTTACGTGAATCGAGGTGGCTGCATCCTGGTCCATGCTCCATTACATTCGGGTGCGCAGACAGTGGCCAGATCAGAGAAGAATACTTTTTCGGGCGTACAAGCAAGTTTCATTAATTGTATGTGACAATGAAACAAGCAAGACTACCACTGCCTACCAACAAATATTAGTAACGTACCCATCCATTCTCATTCTGCACGAATGTCATAAAAAAGACAAATAAGAGTACGCATTTCATGAACTCGCTCAATAAAGTCCAGAAACCCGCGACTCATGAATGATGTTGCCTTCCTCTTCAAATGTAACTGCTATATATATATGCAAGATGATAACATCAAGACAAAGGTAGCCGTCATTCAAAAGTTGCGTGCAATGACAGGCAAGGTTCTCCATTTCCACGAAGGAGATTTTCTTCGTGAATTGCCTGGCCTTCTTGACTTTTCTGAATGTCTTCAGCTCCCCCTTACGACAGTTCGTGAACTTGAAGAACTGAACAACTTCGTTAGAAGTTGAGCATCACCGATGAGCACAATCGTATGTGCACGCAGTTGAGATCCCTCCTAAAGAGTTCACCTAAAGACACGTCAACCACAGAAACAGAGGCCATTGACGATGCCCGGATGGACCACATCTTAGAAAAGTTGGATATTAGAGAAGGACTGAAGGCAAACTTCTTCCGTAATCTGTTACGCTTGTTCGAGTCAGATGGGGAGAAGGTATTGGTTCTCAGCCATCGTCTCCCGTCGCATAAGTTGTTGGAAAGGCCAGCCATCAAGTTGAGGGCTTCGATTTCCTACTCGAAAGCTTGGTTGCATTTAATCAAGGTGGTCGTCTGGTCCATGCTCCATTACCTTGGGCGCAGATAAAGGCGATCAGAGAAGAATACTTTTTTGGGCGTACAAGCAAGTTTCATCAATTGTATGTGACAATGAAACAAGCAAGACTGTCACTGCCTCCCAACAAATATTACTAACGTACCCATCCATTCTCATTCTGCTCGAATGTCATATGAAAGAAAAATGAGATGCATTGCATGAACTCGGTCAATAAAGTTCAGACAAACAAGAAACTCATGAATGACAAACGCCTTCCTCTTCAAAATGTAAGCGCTATATATATATGCAAGATGATAACTTCAAGACAAAGGTAACCATTTAAAGTTGCGTGCAATGACAAAAGGTTCTCCATTTCTATGAAGGAGATTTTCTTCCGAATTGCCCGGGCTTCTTGACTTTTTGAATTTCTTCACCTCCCCCTTACGAGAGTTCGTGAACTTGAAGAACTGAACAACTTAGTTAAGAAGTTGACCATCACCCGGATGGGAGCACCTTGTAATGTGCACGCAGTTCAGATCCTCCTAAAGAGTTCACCTCTGAACCATTAACCACGAAACAGAGGGCATTGGCGATGCCCCAATGGACCACCTCTTAGAAAAGTTGATATTAGAAGGACTAAAGGCAAAACTTCTTCCTTAATCTATTCTGATTTGTCCGACTCGGTGGGGAGAACGTATTGGTTTTCGCCATCGCCTCTGGCCGCTTGTTGTTGAAAGGCTAGCCATAAAAGTGAACGTCAAGTATTGATTGAGAATCGGGTGTGGAAACGAATAGCTCTCTACAAAATTTCGAAAAGCGTCATCCTCATTTCAACTCTCTCAATTGTTGTCCTATGTTTTAAGTTGAATACCGCTAACTATGCATGAAATTGACCTTGAAAGAAAGAGTTGTTCTTGTGTTACACGGACTCGGGTGGTCAAAAGTCTTGGTATGTATGTGGTCGGACTAATTAAATCTTAACCCTACATTCAATGGTGCGGTGTGGGAAAAAATATCATATTTTTAGTTTAATATGTGACATAAATTGGTACTACATGTAACCTCGAGGTGTCGAAATCACATTTATAGTAATTTCACAATAATTTGCACACTTAAGAAAAGTCCTATATGAATTATATAAAAACTGTCGGGTTGAAAAAGTATCCCACATATCCTATACACTTGTCCGACTTCCGTGTCCGGTTATTTGATCTATTTTCAGAGTCCGTAAAACGCAGTTGTTTCTAAAACATAAGTTCGAGAATATAAAATCGAGTAGTACAAAATTGAAGACCAACCGTAAAAGCAATGTGCTACCCGTTCTTGGAAACAAGATTAGTCATTGTTTGTTTATCGAGTTTCTTATTTTCCTTTTTGGCTACTTTCAAAAAAAAATTCTTTTTCCGCACCAACATTACACAAATTTTTTCAAGTCTTCTTTTACGTTATATATAACCCTCGTAACAAGTTCGCCATGTAAATGGAGAACACCTTTATGCTTGTTGCTAACTACTATGATACCTATGTTCAACTTGGCAAAGACCTTGAGAAGCGAGGGAAGACTTCTATTCGAAAGGGAGAAAATACAAAAATCTAAAATCTGAAGCTTCCTATTGGGTCCATTTCCGGTTAGCAGAGGGAAGAGTTCTATTGAATAATAGCACAAAATACCTCACAATGGATGTACGTAACGATTCCGATGGTGTCGATTTTGGGTTGGGTGTGAAGGTATATCACGAATGATACAAGACAAACAAGGAGCGCAGATAATGTAGCAGAAATAAAGGAAATACCAACCGGATCGAATGACGAACCGACCTGGTGGTGTTTCGTTAACCCTTGCGGGTTGTCCTCCAACCGACAAAAATCAGCAAAATATTTTATGCATCCACTTCCATGGCTAGCCTTCCCAACAACTTAAGCTCGGCCCTAAAATATTTTTTTCTCTGTAAAAACCCTACGATTCTACGGAAATGGAACAGAGAGACTACAGAGAGAAAGACAAACAAAGAGAGAGGTCCGGAGATGGAAGACCTGGAGCGGACGTGAACTTACACCTCTTCTGAACACTTCGCATTTTTTATACTTGTTCACGACAACTTACACCTTTAATGAAATCGACATCATTTATAAATTAATTTTGTTCATAAAAAGTTACACCTTGAACTTATATCTTTAAATTAATTTTCTTAATAAAAGTTACACCTTGAACTTATATCTTTTCTAAAAACGAAGCATTCCACATTTATGGGACCTGGTCTAACTTTGGGAACTTATATCTTTAGTAAAAAGGAAACATTAAAACCCGATAATTGGTCTTCTTTGGGAACATATAGCTTTGCAAAAACTCACAAAGTTTACAAACCATTAAATCAATTTCTAAACTTTCAACCAAAATTTCTACAATTCATCTCTCCGAAATATTTACAACTTCTT